>PVIU01017162.1:0-42732 GCA_004026605.1 Ondatra zibethicus
CAACAGACACTGAGGAAATTCAGAGAATCATTAGGTCTTACTACAAAAGCCTGTATGCCACAAAATTGGAAAATGTAAAAGAAATGGACAGTTTTTTAGATAAATACCATATACCAAAATTAAATCAAGACCAGGTGAACAATTTAAATAGACCTATAAGTCGCGAGGAAATAGAAGCTGTCATCAAAAACCTCCCAACGAAAAAAAGCCCAGGACCAGATGGTTTTAATGCAGAATTCTACCAAAACTTCCAAGAAGAGCTAATACCTATACTCCTTAAGGTGTTTCACATAATAGAAACTGAAGGGTCATTGCCAAACTCTTTTTATGAAGCTGCAGTTACCCTGATACCAAAACCGCACAAAGACACAACCATGAAAGAGAATTACAGACCAATCTCACTCATGAACATCGATGCAAAAATTCTCAATAAAATACTGGCAAACAGAATCCAAGAACACATCAAAAAGGTCATCCATCATGATCAAGTAGGCTTCATCCCAGAGATGCAGGGCTGGGTCAACATACGGAAATCTATCAATGTAATCCATTATATAAATAAACTGAAAGACAAAAACCATATGATAATATCATTAGATGCTGAAAAAGCATTTGACAAAATTCAACACCCCTTTATGATAAAGGTCTTGGAGAGATTAGGGATACAAGGTTCATATCTAAATATAACAAAAGCAATATATAGCAAGCCGACAGCTACCATCAAAGTAAATGGAGAGAAACTCAAAGCGATTCCACTAAAATCAGGAACAAGACAGGGCTGTCCACTCTCCCCATATCTCTTTAATATAGTGCTTGAAGTTCTAGCAAGCAGTGTTTAAATAATATAGTTTCTGTGTGATTATTTTGGGGCTGAGCAGCCGGGACCAACAAGCGGCCCCTTACAACATTTTCTTTCCTCAGAATGTAAGGAACTACATTATTTGAAAAGAGACTAAGTAGAAGTTATACTAAAATTTCATTAGTTTAAACTAATTTTGAAAAGATAGATGGTGGAATGACAGTCTGTTTCAAAAAGAAATAATTTTACACAGTAGTTAATTGGAGCATTATAACATTGGCAAGGAGGAAAACTGACTTAATGAATAGATAAGCAAAGAATTAGAAAGCCAATTATTTGTCAGAATATATGGACTTAGGTAATATTTGTTCTGAATTGGAATGCAGAGATGCTTTAATATAGCATTAAGTTTGCTTAATCAAACCCATTTTTATATATTGTCCATTAGAAAGAAAGGGTTACATCAATTTTTGTCTTGTTCTTTCCTTTCTTTCTTTCTTTCTTTCTTTCTTTCTTTCTTTCTTTCTTTCTTTCTTTCTCTCTCTCTCTCTCTCTCTCTCTCTCTTTCTTTGTTTCTTTCTTTTCTTCTTTCTCTCTCTCCCCCTCTCCTTCTCTCTCTCTTTTGATGCTTTCTACTGTATGTACTTCTTGTTCTGCATCTACCATGTTGAATTTGATACTTTTGATAGCAATTTATTTCATGACACTGTCTTTATTAAGGTCAGTGTTTGAACCATTTATATACTGAGAGTTTGGTTTAGCCTAGACTTTTTTGAAAGTTGCTTTTCATATCTGTGGTCAAGCCTAGAAAAAGCCTCCATAAATCAATTACTCACATGTTATTTTCTTTTCTGGAGATCTAATATAAGTTTTTGAATATGCCAGGAGACTGCACCGCAATGAGCTACACCGTAGCCCATTGTTTGTGTTACTTTGATGTATGGATTTCATTATAAAGAGAGTATAATTCATTATTTTATTCTACTTTCAAATAATATGTCATCACAGAGACTGAGCTTTATAAATAAATGGGGATCACTTACCACTTAAAAAGGCTTCATGGACAGATTCCTACCTTATGGAATTTCATTTCTGTAGCTGTTGCATTTCATTAAAAATAATATCCTGATGGGGAAGTCACATTTTAAATAAAAGATAACTAAGACTTAATAAGGTTTAGGGAATGTGACACAATCAGCATCACAAATTACACATGGGTAATAGTTTTATTATTTCATGGAAGAAATGACTAAGCACATATTTTGTCATCTGATTTCCCTGAACATTTACACTTAAAATGTAACGGGAAAGATGAATATCCCTTCCATTTCACAGTTCCTCCTTGTCTTCTAAACTTCCTCTATTGGCATATGTTAACAGTTATCCTTAGATGTCTTTTCAAGTTTTACTTCCTTTATCATCTCACCTTTTGTATATATTTATAAATAATTCATATACTAAAGATTCTCAGTAGTATATAGTGAGGTATGATCATACACATAGCCTTAGATATTAAACTACCAACATATAACACTACACAGCCATTGGTTGAAGAGTATGCATACCCTTTGATGCTTTTCAAATTCACAAAGGGGAAACTCTAATGCCCTTACCATAAGCTACAATGCCCCGTATGATCTTCGGCCAGTCTTACAATAAAATTGCTTCCTACAAGTATCCTTTGTTCAAACTCATCTATCCTGGTGTCATAGCTGTTTATAAAATATCACATGCTTTGCATTGGCTACAATCTTTGCATGAATATTTACCCTCATAGTTTTTGTCACCAATTATTTCATCTTTTTTCCATTTTTAAAGAATATTCTATTATGGCCAGTCAAAACATTAAAAAATCTGCATATCCCATCACCACCAGTGGTCACAATACTTTGCTTTACTTTTCTTTTACATTTAACACAGACACTGTAAACTTCTAAAATACTCTATTACTGACCCACTTCTTGTTTATCGTTTGCTTCCTGTTGCTTGAGTAGGGTTCAGCAAGGGAAAGGATACTTACTATGTCAGTGATATAATCTGAGGACTCAGACAAATATATGGCATGTGGTAAATGTTAAATAAATATTTTCTGCATGAATAAATATATTGCCCAAGCTATCAAATCTACAGAAATTTAAAAATACAATTTTCCCCACCACCATACCAGTGAATGAAAGCAGAGAGAGAAAAGAGTCTCATTATTACAAAACAATTTACTTATAATAAGATATCCAAAGCAGTTATGAATCTCCTTTTAAAATGAAGGTTGGTAATGTATTGTTTAGGTTAAATATTGCTTTGTATTACATATCGCATAAAGTATTATTAAATGCATCTCAAAATCTTGGCTTATATTGTGTAACAAATGGTGTTGGAAGATGTAGGTAAAATTATGATTTAGTAACATGATTATCATTACTTTAAAATTATCTCATGAACAAAAGTTGATTGTGTTTATTCCAGAATATAAATGAAAACAATATAAATATAAGTGTAAATATGTTGTGAATATAAATGGATATTTGAAAATGATATTTGCTGTGTAGTTTCTCAAAGTGTGTTCTAAGAAACTACAGTTCCAAAATGTTAATATGTATTTGTGCAATAAAAAATATTCACTTGAGAAATTCTTAGTTAAGAAAAATTAACTTGATGTGTTTAATTATGGATTCTAAGGGTTTAATACACTGTGTTTGAGTCAACAAAGCATATATTCTAAATGTATTTAACTCAATGACTTCCTTCAATTTTTCTACTAAATTTTACTTAAGAACAAGATATCCCACATCTGGCAGTGGCTTTAAGGAAGAGCATTATCAACAAAAGTAGGATGTATCCCTTCAACTCTTACTTAAAACACATGCACTTTTTAATTGACTTGCCAAATTGTGAGTTTACATGTGGATTTTTCATACACATTTATTTTAGTTAACCCTCTCCTCCTGCTCCCCACCCTTCTCTCCCTCCACCCTCATTCCCGGTATACTTTTCTACCCCCAGTTTTTCTTCATTCAATTTTGATATTACCTGTGTCCTATGAACTACCCTTTCTTAAGACAACCTTCAACAATGACCTTTCCTAGTTTGCTGGATACTACAAGTACTCTAAATCCCTACCTTAAATGCACAGATCTAAAGATTCAAAGCTAGGATGCACATATGAGAGGGAACAGTTGGTGTTTGTCTCTCTGGGTCTTGGTTATATCACTCAGTATAATTTATTTCTAGCTGCATTCATTTACCTGCTAATTTCATTTTTCTTTAAAATAGAAGAAAATGTCATGTACCACATTTTTATTACTTTTTATTCATTGATGCTTATTTATATTTATTATCCATTGATGGTTATTTATACATTTCCCAGCTATTGTAAATAGAGCAGCAGTGAACAAGGATGAGCAAGTATCTCTGTTGTAGGATATATAGTCCTTTGATTATATGCCCAAGAATGATGTAGCTGATTCCTATGATAATTCTATTTCTAGCCGTTGAGGAAAATCTAACACTGATTTCCATAGCAGCTGTATTAGTTCACACACTTGCTAACTATGAACAAAATTCCTCTTTTCCTCTATCCATGCCAGCATTTGTTGTCATTTTATTTTTTGATCATAGCCATTCTGACTGGGGCAAGAATGAATTTCAAAGTAGATCTACTCTTCATTTATCTGAAACATATTTTAAAATATTCAGTAGTCATTTGTGTTTATTCTCTTAAAATCACAGATTAGATATATAGGCCAATTTTTGGTTGGGTTTTTTATTTGCTTGATGTTTTGTTCTTTGAGTTTTTGTGTATTCTAGGTATTCATCTTTGTTAGAGGTATATGTGTTAAAGGTTTTATCCTATTCTGTGGGGTGCTTCTTTACTCAACTAACCATTTCCTTTTCTCTACAGAAGGTGTTTTTAGTTTCATTAGCCCTATTTGCCCGTAGTTGGATTTTATTCCCTATTGAAGGAAGTTGTATTTAGAAAATCCTTACCAATATTTATATCATGTTGTGTGCTTTACTTTTTTCTAGAAGTTTTGTCTTTTTAAATAATAGTTTTAATTTATACTTTAAATGTTTTATGCACTTATGCAATGTATTTTGATCAGAATTCCAGGTTTTTTGTTGAGGTCTCTGATCTTTTTGGAGATGATTTTGTGCATGGTAAAATATGTCACACTATTTAAGAGTGTAATAAATACAGGAAATAATGATACCTCAACATTTTCTTTTTTGATAATTTTTTGACTTCTTGAAGTGCTTAAGTGCCCTTCAAATTTAGATTGTTTCCCCTGTTTCTGTGAAAAATGTTGCTGTTAAATGCCTTTCAGTACACAAAGATTGAGTAGATAAACTAATGGAAGAAAAAATGAAATATCTAATAAATACGTACATAATAAAGCCAACTATTCTTTTCTTAGAACATTTCAAGAGACTTAATAAGGTAGTTACTGTGTAAATCATTCTGTAATCATGATTTCCCAGACATAACAAGTTGAACAACTACTCACCTATTAATCTGCTATCTCAAGAGCTAAGGAAATCAAGTAAGACCAGAGTGACTGCTTGTAGAATAACAAGGAAAAGGATATCCTGATTCTAGAAAGTAGTAAAGAAAGAGACACACACATTTTTCATCTATCCACTCTAAACCACTAGGCTTGGAAGAAAATATCTCCCATTTTGTGAAGGGAGAATTGTTGTAAGCCTTAGAATTGAAAATAAATTCTAGACCCAAATTATTGAAACCCAATACTAGGCAATTCTTAACAAGGCCCAGAGACTGAATTGAATAAGGAAACTATTGCTTAGTATCTTCAATGAAAATAAATGTAAAACTCCCAAAGAAAATTCTTGGACACTAATCCAAGCATATTGAAAATTTTATTGCCGTGACCAAGAACATTCAATCACAAGAATAATAAACAAAAATTATTCTGTATACTTATGCAAAAATATAAAGCACATCTGCAGAAGGAAGAACAAAAGTAACAGAACCATTTCAATAGCAGCAGGTGATAAATTTCAATACTTGGGAAAATAATCCCAGACAAATTAGGTATAGATAGCAAACACTTCATATACTAAAGGACATTAGATTTAGGACAAAACACTATCACCATATACCACTTTTTAAAATATAGTTCTTGAAGGCTTAGATGAAATTGTCAAAAAAGAAATTAAAAGCATTCATATTTAAAAAGTAACAGTATAATAGTTATCGTTTCCTGAGATACGATCTTATCTTGATACTACAATCATTAATCATCATTATGATTATTTTCCAAAGCTCAGGATGGAATTCAAAATATAGTGCATGTTGTGTATACACACTAGTACCAAACTATACTATCATGACAATATGATCATATATGTATTACATTAAAATTTTCATCAAAATCATTTATAAATAAACATAAATTTAGAAATTTTAATATATAAAATGAATATGCCTTTTGTGGGTTGAACACATACATGCTTAACTCTTAATCGAACCACCAATAATGCATTGGAGTCACATTAAGGAAAAACAGAAAAGCACTTCCCCGTTGAGTCATTTAACTAAGAGAGAATCCAGATTTGAATTCTCTTCTTCTTACTACTTCTGTCCTCTGTCCTCTGTCTGTCTGTTGTATGAGTCTGAATCTGTGCCTGCCTGAAGACTGACTTGTGAATCTGTCCCATATCAATCAATAACCATAAATAATGTGTTCAATGTGGATGCTGAATATTCATTTTGGAAAATTTCTTCCAATATGTATTTTATGTTTTCAGTAAATGATACACATGTATTGTTCTGGATCAGGAGCACAGAAGAATATGAAATTTAATAGTACAGTTATTGTATAAACTTACTACATGGAAGATGCAAAGCAAATAATGCCCGTTACATTGTTCTCTGGAAAGCAGGTTAAAAAAACAGGTGAATACATGGTGTAGGAGAGTCTTCTATTTGTGTATTGCCCTCATTGGTTAAATAAAGAAAACTGCCATGGCCTTTTAATAGGACAGCCCTTAGGTGGGCGGAATAGATAAAATGAAATGCTGGGAGAGAGAAGGCAGTGTGACAGACACAGACGCCATGCTTCTCCAGCACAAGATGGACACTGGTTAGACTCATGCCGGTAAGCCACGACTCATGGTGACACACAGATTATTAGAAATGGGTTAAACAAATATGTAAGAGTTAGCCAATAAGAGGCTAGAGCTAATGGGCCAGGCAATATTTCAATGAATACAGTTTCTGTGTAATTATTTTGGGTATGCACCAGGAGCTGAGTGGGACAAAACAAACGGCCCGACACCAAAAACACAGCCCAAACCCCTCATTGCAACTAATACATAGTAGGATAGTACAATAAGATAGTCTCCTTCTTCTTCTTCTTCTTCTTCTTCTTCTTCTTCTTCTTCTTCTTCTTCTTCTTCTTCTTCTTCTTCTTCTTCTTCTTCTTCTTCGGTTTATTTTTTTGCTTTTTTTTTGAGGCTGAGTTTCTCTGTAGTTTGGGGGTTCTGTCCTGAAACTAGCTCTTGTAGACCAGGTTGGCCTCGAATTCACAGAGATCTGTCTGCCTCTGCCTCCCAAGTGCTGGGATTAAAAGCATGTGCCACCACTGCCTAACTGATAGCAGTCTTCTTAAATGATGTCAAAGTATATTACTGGCTTCAAGGTTCAGCAAATTTCCAATGTCTTAGAATAGAAGGGATATATTCAAAATATTGCATTGCCACAGTGCATGAGTAGTCTTTCCATATGGCAAAAGCAAAGTATTTTCCATAAGCGATGCTGGTAAAATTTGATATACATGTGCAGACATGAAAATAGACTCCTATCTCACATGGATCCAAAAACTCAACTCAATATGGATTTAAGTCTCAACATGTAAGACTGGTCACTATAAAACTACTACAAATAATTGTAGCACGAATAATAAAAACATATATGGGGGTTCAACCTAGAATTCAGAGAAACAAAGCAGCCAAGCCACTAAAGAGCTCTTACCTCTATGTAGTCTTCAGAGTGAAAGAGAAAGTTTCTGCCTTACCTTTCCTTATATTCCTCTCTAGTGCTAGGATTAAAGGTGGGCACCATCACCATCCAGCCTCTCTATGCCTAACTAGTCTTACTGCTGGGATTAAAGGTGTGTGCCACCACTGCCTGGCCTGTGTGGCTGACTAGTCTGGCTGTTTTGCACTGACCTTCAGGCAAGCTTTAGTTATTAAAACACAAATAATATTCTACTATAACTAAACAAAAAGAAAATGCTAGGAAAATGGATGGGATATGAAGTGCTACAACAAAGTAAATGTTACTACACATGCAAGAATACACTCAACAGAATGCAATGACAATATACTGGATGACAGAAAATATTAGAAAAAGTATTCAACAGAAAAGGAACTGATAACTACAATATATAAATAGGGCTACAAATTAAATTAAAAATTATGTAAGTATGGAATAGACTATTTTTAAAATGAAAATAAATGTATTGTACTTAAATGAGAATATGGCTAACATCACCAATTATTAAAGGTTTTTAACTGAAAACCAAAGCGAACTATTATCATATCCCAGGAAGAATGGCACAACCAAAAAAAGAATAAAGATAAAATGATGTTTGTAAAAGGAAACCCTTGTACTCTTTTGGGAGAAATGCAATTTATTACAAGCATTATGGAAAACAGTATGAATACTTCTCAAAAATTTGCAAATATAACAACCCTATAGACAGTAGTTCCACCATTGGATTTTGATGCCAAAACTTCATTTTACATTGATTAGATAAGAAACACGTAAGGAATTAATCTAGTACTCCTTTAGATGTGTCTATGAGCGCATTTCCAGAGAGGATTAATTGAGAGAACAAGATCTGCCTTGAGTATGGGCAGCACCGTGAAGTGAGCTGGGGATTTGGAGTGAAGAAGAAAGGGAACGGAAGAAAAGCTACTGAATGCCAGAATTCCCCTCTTTCTTCTTCCAGATTCCCTCGGATGTGGATGGACAGCCTCATGATCCCGCTTCCATAATTCCCCACCCTCAGAGACTGAACTCATAGAACATAACCGAAACAATGTTTCCACATATAACATACGTCTTGCTGGGCTTTTGGGCTCAACAATGAGGAAGTTACTAACATGTAGGTACATATTCAAAATAAATAAAACATATTAAAGGGATGCTTACAGTATCAATATTATTTGGGCACTATTTGTGGTGGTTTGAAGGAAAATAGCCCCCAAAGGGAGTGGCACTAATGGGAGGTGTGACCTTGTTGGAGTTGGTATGGTCTTGGAGTGAGTGTGTCACTGTGGAGGCAGGCTTTAAGGTCTCATACATCCTCAAGCCATTCCCAGTGAGACAGACCACTTCTGGTTGCCTGCATATCAAGATGCAAAACTCTCAGCTCTTTCTCCAGCACCATGTCTGTCTGCACGTTACCATGTCCCACCATGGTGATAATTTTCTGAACCACTGAATTGTAAGCTACCCCACTAAATATTTTCCTTTAAAAGAGTTGCTGTAGACATGGTGTCTTTTCCCAACAATAGAAACCCTAGATAAGATACTATTCAGATCAGTTAAACTATGGAAACCACCTAAGTGTTTGACCTGCTGAATAGATAGAAAATGTAATATATACAGAAAATAGCATTCAATCATCAAACTTACAAAGTCCCATCAAATGCAGCATGAATAAAACTAAGGATCATTATTCTAAAGCAAATAATACAGTTGCAGAATGAGAAATAAGTGTGCAATGCCAATGATAAATAGAATCTGAAAAGTTGGTTTTACAGAAGCACAATTGTTCACAATTTTGTCTTCCATATCAGTTAGTTTTAGTTGACCACAGGCCATAAACTTGAAGTAGAAAATTCCAATGGAATTAACTCATTTGTTTTTAAGTTATATACTTGTATACTTGTATAAGCTATTGTTTTCTAGAAGCACAGATATTAGGTACATGAGTTGTCCATCCTATTGGCTAATGCTACCCACACTTTTCCATTTCATCTGCCCCCCTCATTGGCAAGTTCCAAACTTATGCAATTTTAAAATCTTTTTCGGCTTTTAAGAATAACAGATACTTCTATGTTTTGGCACTAGTCTACATACTAAGTTCCAGGCGTAGAAATTGCGATTGTTGGAGCAAAGTTGTTACACCTGCATTAGGGAAACCTTTCTCAGAACAAGGACTATAATCCTTTCTTGGGAAAATTGTTCCCCATGAGAACAGAGCTGTAACAGTTCAGCTGGGATTCCTTTCCCTTCAGAGCTGTAACATAAGCACTTTCATTTATTTATTCATTTAAGGGTTTATACTAAGGATGTTTCTGTGTCTTGGCTGTTGTGAAAACGGTTCAGTGAAAATGGGGGTGCTGGTATCTCCAGAGTAAACTGGCTCTATTACCATTTTCTATATACTCATAATAAGGATTCCTGGGCTGTAGTTCAATTTAGTATTTCAGAGACTCCATAGTTTTCTAAATAAGGGCCTCCTTAATTTCATTCTAACCAATAGTATACAAATGCTTACTTTTTCCATCTGTTTTGCCAATTTAAGTGTACTTTTTTATAGATAAGTATACTAGATTTGAAATAACATCTTGTATTTTTATTTACACAGCTGGTGATTCTAACCTGATTATCAGTGACACTGACCCTATTGACATGTATACTTTGTAATAACCATATTTTTCTGAAAACCTGAAAAATTTCAGACATTTTGTCCATTTAAAAACTTATTAATTTATGTTCTATATAACAAGCAGAACAGTTAAATAAATTAAAAAGCAACTTATAGATTGGAAAAAATATTTGCATATGATATGCCTAACTATATATTATATTTATTATATATAGTATATTATCACATATTAAAATATACACATATTACACACTATATATAAAACTATATAAATGTATGATAGATAATACATAACATATATATAGTTTTTTATATATGCATACATAGTGTGTTAATTTTATAGTTTTAAATGTCATATAGTTTATTAGCATAAATATAACTATTAAAATATACATAACATATTAAAGTGCATTACATTTAAATGTGTTAAGAATCAGCTTATTTTATCTGAGTGTTGTTAAAGTTGTAATAATGTATGTATTTCTTCATGGAGCTGAAGGAACATCATTCTACAAACTGTGTTGCTAGCTGGAAGTGATATAGAGTTTTGTTTACTGTTCTTTGGTGTGCTTTTTTGGAGGAGTTCTTCTTGGCCTTTTAAAAGGGCAAATGAATCTCATATTCCTTTAGTAATCACCTAACCTTTTCTTGAACTACGTGGTCTCTGCAATATATATATATATATATATATATATATATATATATATATATATATATATATCCTCTCCCATTAACAATATGAACCATTTGAAGAAAATATTACATGACAAAAATGATATTGTTGAGAAGAAACCTCTCATGTTACTAAATGTATTCATCCTTCCTTCTCATATTTGATAAGTAATTGTGATCTCACCAATAATGGAGGAAACCATTTGATTTCTTCCCACACCATTGAGATTCACCCAAGAGCTATCAATTTCTATAACATATAAATGAACATATAATGCAATAATTGAATTTATTCTTAAAATACTGTCTAAACATTGGAGAAATACAGAATTTCTTCCTAAGTTCCCAAACCATTTTAATACCATGTATTTGTCATGTCCCCCAAAGGGCTAGTCTTTCATTTAGGTATATTCAGTTTAGTATCATATGTTAATAAAACATGAATTAATTGTGAGAAGGATGTTTAATGAGGTTCACTTGCCATCCAATTAATTTAATTTAAAGTTACATGAGCAATAAAGGTTTAATTACATTCTTATGGTTGTATTGTATTTCCTGAAGAATATGTGACTATTAATTTATGGCTGCAGCAATTTGTTTATGGCCGATTAATTGGTACTTTAAGCACAAAACTATATATATATATGTAAATTGCTTATTTGTTGCATTTAATTTAAACTAACAGCCAATGCTAAAATTAACATATGTATTTTATGGAAGATAGCATTTAACACTTTAGTTTCTGCACTTTCACATGCAGATATTTTCTTCTGACTATAAACTAAAAAATAAAACAGTAGTTTTTTTTTAATTAGAGGATTTGGGGTAAATATGAGCTTCTTAATTCTTATGTTGGAGATGAGTAAGAAGTTTCAGGAAACAAGGAACCTCTGATGGTCTGTCATAAAACTTCTAGATATTTAATTCATTTAATAATAACTCACAATATTTTCATTTATTGCATAACCGAGATCATGATTTCTGCCCAGTGTAAAATTTAATATGATAGAATTATGTAAAATTGTTACTATATGTTACATTATTCCTAGTGTATACTACTTATTTGCATTCATGCGTGCAACATATTTTCAGCATAGCCATTCTGGCAACACTGGTATTTAGCCTTCCCTATCTCATCTCCCTAAACTCTTTCTTGTTTCTTAAAAATCTCCAGAGCTTCAGATCTGCAGTTGTGTGCTGTCCAATGTGGGTCCTGGGAACTAAGTGTGAGACCTCTACAGAAACTGGATGTGCTTTTAATCACTGAACCCTCTCTGCCATTTCTAGTATTTTTAGTTACTGAATGAAAAGAATAACCCTTGCTTTTTATAGATTTCGATTTTGGATAAACTGGAAAATATCAACTTCATGCTAAATTGGGCACATGAGTTGATATTAAAAGGAAATGAAATTGATTATTTTCTTTTATAACTTTACTGTGAGAATATCTAAGAAATATTATCAAAGAACTGTGATGTGGCAAATCAATCATATACATGTAATCCAATGTTTAAAAAGGCAAGGGGTTTGGTCAGATTGTAGAATTGTAGTACATTTTTCAAATGTTTCTTAGGTATGTATCAAAACTACTTCTGAAGTACAGGATCTAATATTATATTGTACACTTGATTTCAATAAATGCATACTTCCATTCTGTTGTGCAATATGTATTTTTAATTGTGATAGCAAAGGCAAGTGCCGTTGCTGAAATGATTAGTATAGACAGTATCCCAGGCAGTTAAACATACAGTATCTCTTTATATTTTATTTATTTTTGAAAATGCTTTCCAAACTCTCATTAGTTTAGATAGTGATTTTATTCCAATATTAATAGCACTAATATGCTAACAAACCCAATGATTTATAATAAGTATGATTTTGGGAATAAACACCTACAAATTACCCTTGAAAGTTTTGAAATAGATTATAACAACTAATGATGGATGACAGCTTGATCAACATGATCAGGTAGATACAATAGAATCTCAAGAAATACCAAAGGGGAAATGAAAGGGAGGCGGAATTTTCTATTTTGTGTATATCGTGTGTGTGTGTGTGTGTGTGTGTGTGTGTGTGTATGTTGGTGTGTTTGCGAGTGCAGGTGGACACTTAATGCAGTACATGTATAGAGGACAGTGAGCAGCCTAAGGGCTGATCTGCACCTTCCACATTGTCTGTGACAGTCTCTTTGTGCTGCTGTGGATGCACGGATCATTGCCTCACACATTTCACTCAAGTCAATTTCTGCTCTTCTCTTCCCATTCTGCTATAGGATCAATAGGATTACAGATGATGTAATTATATTATAATCTCAAATAATAAAAATACTTAAAAATTAAAGAACTACAGGTGATTAAGGAATGCTGAGAGTAGGATAAATTAATTTCCAGGAATGAGCTCCCTAATTGGTTAGTCAGTACTACATAGTCAACCCTGAAATCATACAGATACAAGTAACACTAAATGGAATGAGCAGGTTGTATTTATATATGTATGCATACATATGTATGTATGTGTAACAATGATAATTAAAGAAAAAGAGGTCATAAATTTGACATGGAACAAGAGAGGGACATGGGAAGGGTTGGAAGGAGAATGGGGGCAAATCTCATTATATTTTAATTTCAATAAATAGAATAAAATTGAAGAAAGTATACACTGAATACATTACATGCATTTGGGCACCTTGGCATGACAATCAGAGAACATAAGAAATACGTTGCCTATTTTAGTGGTATGGAAAACAGTTCAATTTGAAACAGTCATGGAGTACCACAACACTGGTGTACAGAGGTTAAAAAACCCACTTCCTTAGTTTCTGTTTTTTAAATTTCAAAGTATAGATACCATAATGTGATACATGTTTCTTGAATGTAAAATAAAAATGTATGTGTTAATATTTGTTAAATTTCTTTATTGTATGGGAAATGCGTTTAAGATTCTGCCATTTTCCCCCACAAATTTATTTATTTATTTGCTTTTTTTCTACAGGGGCCCTGTTTAGCCTGATCCTCAGTCTGTTCGTACTATGGAAGGAATATGCTGTTGATTTTCCAAAATATATATCTATAGAAAGGAGCAATAAGTGTGTCCCAGAAAATGTCATCATTGATGTCAAATATGGATGGTCTTTCATATTTGCTGCTTTTGGAACTCCCTTTGTATGTATATCAGGAATTATTTTTCATTTCATTGGCCGACAGCTTGAGGAGTTTCAGAAATGAACAAGATAAAATGAAGAGACCATAGTGAAATCTGCTCAGATCCGTGAAGGATGCTTCGACAAAACAAATTCAAGACTTGGAGCTTAGCCCAGCAATAGGAGGATTATTTCCTATCAGTACACATGTGCAGCATGACATTGCCAAATGAATGCAATTTGCACAAGGGGTGCTACAAAGGAAAATTTCCAAAGAGAAGCAATTTCTAAGGAAACTTGTGTAACCTGGAATCTGCTGTCTAGATACGGGGATAAAATGGTTGGCTCTGGGTTGTGAAACATATCACAAATACTTACAATAGTGAGGATGATCTCAAACTTTCTGGTGCTATTATTTAATTTACAGCCTATCCAAAGTTAGCCCAACTTATAGTAGAGGTTTTCTTTTTATGAGGAGTTAAATTTGAATCATTTCATTTATTTGAAATAACCAATTGACCATAGCTAGCACACAAGGGCAGCTATGACTCATTCTCCTCTAAAAGCTTGGGAATTTGAAGGGAAGAATGCAGAAATTTTCCTTCTTGTTTCTTAGTAGGTAAACTTCAACATCAGTTAATGCAGGCACATTTCCATTGGATGGATAAACATAGTTACGTATGAAAAATCAACTATGTGTATTCTCATGTCCACATCACATATTCTTCCAACACAAATCTGTATTTGAGCAAGAGACTTATGAAAATATTGCAAATTGTAGACTGTTACACTTGAATAAATATGATTAATGGTTATGTTTTCATTCTGAACCAAAAGTCCTCTTGTGGCTAAGGGATAATTATATACAGAGAAGGTGGATTCTGGTCTGCAAGATGATTGAAAGGGTTGCATCTATTTCATTATTTCAATCACATCTATTTATTATTGAACCATTTCTATTTGTCCTTAAAAGTCTCAGCAGAATTAATATGTCTTACTCCAACTGAATGGAAACCTGATGGGAAGGTTTTATGTTAATTTTTAATTTATAGAAAAATCTAAAATAAAATAAATAATCATATTAAAATCACTAATAAGATAAAAGTTAACCTATGATGTTTAGAGATCTTATATGTTTTGGTTAGTCTGTGAATTTTATAAGAATTGGTATAGTAGTCTTCATTGATAAATAAAAATGTATCATTTGTATCATTTTCCACTGGCATATGTTTTTTTCTTTTTTATTGCTTTATAAATAATACCATTCAAAATTTCCACCTCCTCCCATTTCCCTCCTGCTCCCCCACTCCCCCTCCCCCCTCCCCCTCCAGCACTAAGAGAGGGAAGGGTACCCTGCCCTGTGGGAAGTCCAAGGCCCTCCTCCCTCCATCCAGGCCTAGGAAGGTGTGCATCCAAACAGACTAGGATCCCAAAAAGCCAGTACATGCAGTAGAATCAAATCCCAGTGCCATTATCATTGACTTCTCAATCAGCCCCCATTGTCAGCCACATTCAGAGAGTCTGGTGTTTTAATTTTAGCCATTCTAACTGGTGTAAGATGGTATCTCAAAGTTGTTTTGATTTGCATTTCCCTGATCGCTAAGGAAGTTGAACATGACCTTAAGTATCTTTTGGCCATTTGAACTTCTTTTGTTGAGAATTCTCTGTTCAGTTCAGTACCCCATTGTTTAATTGGGTTATTTAGAATTTTAATGTCTAGTTTCTTGAGTTCTTTATATATTTTGGAGATCAGCTGGCATATGTTTTTAGGGATTCAACTTGAACAAGTGTCTTCAAGTATTAGTAAAACTTATGCTCACATTTAAAAATGTTTTAATAAATTGCTAATTATTATTCTCTACTGTGGCTGTTAGTAACCATTCAGCAATTATGACATAATTTTTACATATGTGTTTTAGTTTGATACAAAGAATTGCAAATTTGAATTTTTCTAAATCATACCTTTCTGTTTATTTCACTGGCTTGTAGTTTTAAGTTTTTGCTAATAAAACACATGTTGAAATATGAACCATTGTATAAGTTAATATTTCTCTTGCTCTGACATGATCTCCTTCACATTTAAAAAGAATCCTGAGAGGAGATTCTAGAGATGATATGTTTGAAGCAAAAGATCTTGGAAATTATCCCTTTGTCATGGTCTGTTAGTGTGCATGAACAGAGTTCAGTACTGAGAGGTTTAGGTATTTCACAGACAGATTCAGCTACCAGAACTGAAATTCTAATTCCACAACTAAAGTCTAGAAGGCTACTTGGCTTATATATTAGAAATGCTTAGAATGGTAGGTCTAATCAATAGGTCACAGATTGCTCTGTCGAAACTTGATGTATTTTTATTTTTAGTTTTCAAGGAATCAGCAGTCTTCTGTTAAAAAAGATTTTGCTAGGACAGAAAATGAGGAGATAGCTGTGATATCACAGACAGACCATTGTGATAGTTGGGATGTGGGGGGGGGTCTGAATAACTGGGCTAGGGAAAGAGTTTAATATATAATGAAATTTATGGAGAGAGCAGATCTGTCAAATTTGAAAAGCTTTTAGCAAGTTTCTAAGAGTATGTAATATATATATATGTGTGTGTGTGTATATAGTGTATATATATATACACTATATACATATATATATAGTGTGTGTGGGGTGTGTGTGTGTGTGTGTGTGTGTGTGTGTTTTGATAAATGAATCTTGCCTGAAGGTAAGTGCAAATCAGCCACACTATTCAGCTGTATAGGCTAGGCCCATACAGAATGGCCTGTCAACCATTTGAAAGGTAGGGCTGCTGGTGAAATCTCAGCAGCTCCTGTGTCCTGTTCTTGTACAATCTGAATGGTCAGTGAATTTTCTTTATAATATCTTGTAATAGTTTTCCCAGAAACATACATTAAGTTATGGTACATTTCTAAGATTGGGGGAACATTAATGTGAGTATTCCATTGCTGTAACAAATCACATCTCCACAAATTCATTGCTGTGTTAGCCACATATGGTTTTAATACTCGTTTCTGTCCTTCAGCACCTATGCATTCAACCATTCTCATGCTTTGCTTTACCTGAGATAAAATTTTAATCCCTAAGAATTGAACATTTACATCCCGAAGGGGCCATTTTAGATGCCAAGATTCTGATGAAATTATTGTTATATCTGCACCTGTGTGTAAAATGTCAATGTCACTTGTTCATATTTTTAATTTTGATCTTTGATCATTTATAGAAGTTTGCCAAAATACTTGCTTTATGGTCTTTCCTGATTTTTTCTCTCTTCTATAGCTGTTCTATTATCCAGAGAAATATGGTTTCTTACAATAGACATTAGGTTCTTTAACTGCTCAGGGAAGGAGTTTCCTCTAAGATGGCAGCAAATGACTGAACTGGATTTGGCATAGAGACCTGCAAGAGGCCCCTCATAGAGTTTCCTGATGACAAAGGATTACCTTGAACATTCCTCATTGACCTACATTCATTAGTCCAATGCCTGCCTTTGCCACATCTTCTGCCAAAAGAGAATGTCCTTAAAAATAGGGTTAGAGAAGGGTTTTGTTTCTGTCTTTTCAGGAGAATAAAGGTATCTAGCTAAGGAACCTGAAGACCACTGGACAAATGAGACATTTGAAGAAAAAGGAAAAATCATCCCGAAAAAAATCTCAAGAAAAAGAGTAAATTGGCTTATTGGTATATCACATTTCCAAATCTTACAAAATGTTTGTTTCTGTTATTCTCTACAGATATATAATGTAAGTGGTCATTTTGTATTCCAAGTCTAATTAAAGATGAAAGCTGTCTTTGGATTTGAAGTGTAGCTCTCTCCTTTTTTGTTATTTTTTTAAAAAGATTTATTTATTTATTATGTATACAACATTCTGCCTCTATGTATGCCTGCATGCCAGAAGAGGGCACCAGGTCTCATTATGGATCGTTGTGAGCCACCATGTGGTTGCTGGGAATCAAACTCAGGACTTCTGGAAGAGCAGCCATTGCTCTTAACCACTGAACCATCTCTCCAACCCCAGCTCTCTCCTTCTTTAAACCCAAGCATGTTTATTAAGGTGAAATCCAAATTCTCTGTTCCATGTCAGAAGGACCACCTGATATAGAAAAAACAAAAAATAGTTAAGGACTATTATTTTGCCACTAATCTCATAATCATTTGGTTTTATATTGACTCTTTAACAGATTTTCCTAAGATATAAGATTTATATGATGCATATATATATATAATTTTTTGTCATGATATTAATGGTCATAGAGAATACTTATTAATTATATAAAAATATTTCATCTACCTTCCTGTACATGATTTCGGGGTTGAGTCTTTATCAATGAACCATGAGCATGCCTAACAGGGACCTTTGAAGTCTCCCTAGGGAGTATGGGGCCCCACAATGATGATTCCTGCAAGACTATGATAATATCACTAAGCTGAAAAACACCACCTAATGATCGACTTTGGACTTCAAACTTCTCAAAGCAATTTCAATGTGGCTAGTTGAAATGATTCAGCCTAACAGACTACTCTAGCAAGGACTTGAGACAAGCCATGCACTTGCCATTATGCCGAGACTGGATAACAAATGATACAGCTACCTCTCCCAGGACTTGATAATTAACCCAATTTTTTTCTTTTATGGATCTTCTAAAGATACCCCAGAGAGCAAGAAGTAAATTTAGGAATATGACACCCACATTTCTAAGAGGTGGGGTAGGTGGTTTTTGGTCGTTCAATGGGTTAATGGATATTTGTCATTGTTTAGGTGAATTGCTTACCAGTTGTTATTTGTTATGGACAGGAAGAAAATTTAACAAAGGAAATTACATTCAAGGTTCTTGTTTTGAAAAGAAAAAGGGGGTATAGATATGATAGGATAAATGAGTAAATTATTGATTCTACTCCTGAAAAGAAAAAATGTAGGATATAGATATAAGATAGAAAGGTAGATTATTGAATCTACTTTAAAAAAACAACTACTAGTTTTAAATGTTTTACATTGGATTGGTCTTTAGTATACTGTATACAAATTTTCTATATTGATACAAATTTGAGATTAATTTTGTTAGAACTTATTGTATATACATTTCCACTCTTGTTCAAGTTATTGTACCTATACACCTCACTTAACAATGTAATACAAACTTCTAGTTCTTGGAAATTACTATTACCAACTGTTTAGGATAATAAGGAAATGCAGGTTAGTAGTTAATCACCTATTATAATCAAACTTCTAGTCACATTAGGTATGTTTTCAAGGTCAAACAGATATATTTTAAATAGATAGGTCATTTTCAAACACTTCAGAGATCTACAGAATATGGCATTTAATATGTTTAATAACATAGATTCTTTTTTTTAACAATGCGACATGCCTTCTCCCGGCAGCACTAATCTACTTTGGAGAAGATAATGGGCATTGAAGAAACTCCACATAGAGTTTACTTTCTTTGTGGCAAATGTAAGCTGCTGGGCAAGAAAATGCCTTTCCCTCAACTGTTGACAGTATTCCATCCAAATTGGCGAAACAGGACCCAAAAGAAAGTGACTATCATTGTCAAGACAAGGAGGGACAGCCTGTAGGAACATCCTGATTCATAGAAAAGTCTGTTGGATATTCTAGGACTGAAGGCAGAAAATGGATGCCTCACCATTGCAGAGGAACTTTGGGTGACTGTCCAGGAAGCCAGGTGTTTCTGTCATTTCTCACCTTTTTTGGAAGTTGCTTGCTCTCACTTCCTGCTTATTCCGTTAGTATTATTCCCTTATTGAGTTTCTGTGGGAGTTGAAAACTAGATAGTTATGGTTATATTTTTCCTTGTTAACTAGATGAAGAAAACAAGTTATGATAGAAGATAAATTACGTATAAAACTTTGAAGTCATAGGTTAGATAATAGAGTATGTTGTCTTAATTTGTCAAATGCGAATGAACTAGACATTGTTGATGTATTTATTTCCTGTAAATAATGTTTATATTTATTGTACTTATTGAATGTAGTTTTTATTATATTAGTTATAGCCTTCTTTTTTAATTTTAGACAAAAAGGGGAAATATAGTGGTATATTATTTATGTTCTAATAAATAAAGCTGAGGATTCATAGAAGCAGGTTCACACATTTTCGATCTGAGTTAGAGGTTGGAGCCAGTGGCTGGCTGCTTTGCTTTTCTGATCTTCAGATTGAACTTCAATATCTGTTTCTGGATTTTTATTATTTGTGTTACAATTTTATGAATCTGTTTTATTAGATGAGTCAGTACTTACTGTATTAGATTATAGAAAAGTTTTAAAAGTTAAATGACTTCACATCAGTAAATTTGCTCATTATGTTCACAATGGCACACCATAAGTGTTTTGTAGCTATGAGGTTTATGGATTAAGCATACTAGTGACAAATTCCAAGTCATCAATTGTAACATGATGGCCTAGTTGGTTTCTGTCCTCCCACCAGGTCCCACAGTCATTAGGTCCCAAAGAATCACACAGAAGGTCTACATAAGTTATAAAACTGATTGGCCCATTAGCTCAGGCTTCTTATTAGCTCTTGTAGCTTATATAACCCCATTATCCTTATCTATGTTAGCCACATGTCTTGGTACCATTTTTAGGAGGGCAGGTCACATCCTTTGTGTGGTATAGTTGGGTCTTGAGGTAAATAAATTCCCAGTTTTCTAAGGAATTGTCACTTTGATTTCCATAGTGGTTATACAATTTTTTGACTCCTAATAGTAAGAGTGTTCCCCTTGCCCCACATCCTCTCCAGCATGAATGATCATGTGCATTATTGATCTTAAAAGCCATTCTGATAGGTATAAGATGCAATTGCAAAGTAGTTTTGATTTGCATTTTTCTGTTGGCTAAGAGTGTTGAAAATTTCTTTATATATTTCGCAGCCATTTAAGTTTCCTCTATTGGTAATTCTGTTTAGATATGTACCCATTTTTAAATTGGAGTATTTTATTTGTTGATGTCTAGTTTCTTCAGTTCTTTATATATTTAGGATATTAGCCCCTTTTCAGATGTAGATATGGTGAAAATATTTTACCATTCTGTAGGCTGCCATTTTGTCATATTGACAGTGGTCTTTGCCTTACAAAAGCTTTCCAGTTTCACGAGGTCCCATTTATTAGTTGTCGATTTTATTGTCTTCACAATTTGTGCACTGTTTAGAAAATTGTCTCCTGTGCCAATGCATTCAATGGTATTTCCCACTTTCTCCTCTATCAGGTTCAGTATGTCTGGTTTAATGTTGAGGTCTTTAATCTACTTGGACATGAGTTTTGTGCAGAGTGATAAATATGGATCTATTTGCATTCTTCTACATGGTGACATCCAGTAAGACCAGCATCATTTGTTGAAGATGATTTTTTCTATTGTTTATTTCTGGCTTCTTTATCAAAAATCAGGTGTTCAGAGTTGTGTGAATTTATGTTTGGACCTTCAATTAAATCCCATTGATCAATGTGTCTGTATTCTGCCAATGCCTTGCAGTTTCTATTTCTAAAGATCAGTAGAGCTTGAAATCAGGGATGGTGATTCTTCCAGAGGTTCTTTTATTGTCCAGGATTGTTTCAACTATCCTGGGTTTTTTCTATATTAATCTGAGTATTATTCTTTTGAGCTTTGTAGAGAGTTGTATTGTAATTTTGATGGTGGTTGAATTGAATCTGTAGATCACTTTTGATAAAGATGGTCATTTTCATGATCCATGAGCATAGGAGGTCTTTCTATCATCTGATATCTTCTCCAATTTCTTTCTTCAGACACCTGAAATCTTGTCATACAGGTCTTGCACTTTGGTTTGGTTAGAGTTACCCAGGATAATTTATATTATTTGTGACTATTGTGAAGGGTATTATTTCCCTGATTTCATTCTCAGCCTGTTTCTCATTTATATATAGGAGGGCTGCCTGATTTTTTTTTGAGTTAATGTTATATCCAGTCATTTGGTAATGTATCACCTGTAGGAGTTCCCTGGTATAATTTTTGGGATTGCTTCTGTATATATCTAGCATATAATCTATAAATATTGATACTTTGACTTTTTCCTTTTCAATTTGTATCCCCTTGATCTCCATAAGTTATCTTATTGCTCTTGCTAGAACTTCAAGTGCTATATTGAATACATGTGGAGAGAGTCCATAGCCTTGTCTTGTTCCAAATTTTGCTTGTCGTTTCCTTGAATTCTTTAAGGGATTTATTTACTTAGACTTTAGGACCTCTATCATCTTCATAAATTTGGATTTAACATTGTTTTCTTGTGCATCAGCTGTGTTTCAATATTCAGAGCTTGCTGATAGGATAACTGAACTCTGGTGGTAACATATTACCTTGGGTGATGTTGATTGTAATCTTATGTTGGCATCTAGGCATCTGGGTTTGCGGTGATTATGGGTCTAGGAACTGATTTCTGAGTTTGTCTTTGTTGGGTGTGTGATTTGTTCTTTGGTTTCTGTTTTCTCTCTGGTCTTCTGGCTAATGTGGCCTGTTGTTGACTGTTGCTGAGCCCTAATGTCTTCCTCGGGGGAGGGGGTGAGAAGGCATGACATCAATGAACACAGATGTTGGAAGCATGGTAGAAGGCTTACAGCAGACTCATTTATTTAGCAATGGGGGGGGTGGAGATTTATAAACCCTCCCAGCACCAGGCATTCTGATCCATAGACAGTTGACATCATATGACCATCCCCCATTGGCTAGGCACTTGTTCTTAGGCACTGAGGTAACTCCCCTTGGTTTCTTCTCATTGGCTAAGCCTGGTAGGCCTTAACTTCCTACAGTTGAGCAAGGTTTCTCCACCCAAAATGGGGCTGGACTTCTGGAAGCTAGTGGTTTTTGCCTGAGTTGGTGACTGGGAGAGGATGACAATAAGATGTGGGGATTAGGAATAGTGTGTGGAGTACTGAGAGAATGGGGATATTGGGGACTAGAAGAGGGTGACAAGTTATGGGGATTAGGAATAGGGTGTGGAATACTGAAAGAATGGGAATGTCTATAGGCAGACAACTTATCTGCGGTTCTAGGGTTGGTGTGGCCTCTTGTCACACCCACATTGTTCTCTTTAGGCAGGTTAAACAACCAGGCTGAATACAGAGTTCGATATCAATCTTAAGTAAACTCAAGGTGTGTTATTAATTCTGACTGTGTGAGGTCAAGCAAAAGTTCCAGTCTCTTAGGATGTAAGAGATATTTTCAAAATGTTGCATTATCACTACCAAACTAATAAAATTGCAAGATTTTCATACTGACAACCTGAGCACAAATAGTGATTCGAAGTTTTACATTATGAGATATTTACTCTAGCACCCATCACCTCCTTTAAGATAATTTAATTTGTTTTCAGGTATCTATTTCCTTCCAAACTATATGAAGTAGGTGGTTATTGATTAACTTTAACACTCAAAATATGAGAAAAATCAATGATGAGAAAGATTATGGATTGAAGGTGACTTAACTAACAAACATCAGAATGTTATTTTGAACCTGTATTCATAACACTAAACAAGAATGCTGTTCCCATAACCAGTGGTTTGTTTATTTCTAGAGTGTTTCTGTGCAACTGAATCATAAAATAATTGCTGCTTCTACCCCCAAAACACTATAGATACCTGAATAAATATTTTTGCATCATCTTCCCTCTATATTATATTAATTTGTTAGGACAGCCAAAAAACAAAACAAAACAAACACTACTAACTGAGATCAGTCCAAGATCAAGTTTTTAGCAAAACTGGGTTATTTTAAGGACATAGCAAAGTAACAAACTTTCTACATAATTGAGATACACTTAAAATTGTGGAAAGCTTATAAGTACTTGCATACTTATCACAAATATTTACAGAAAATAGTAAAATTAATGTAGAATCTACTGTGATGTTGAAAAAATATATAGTGTAATTTTTGTGGTAATAAATTAATGTGACAAAGAACAGAGATAGGGTAAGAAGGTAAATACATGAGAACCAAAGTTAAATACATGAAAAGAAGGGTTAGTAAAAGAGTGGAGAATAACATTATGTGGGAGGATATAAAAGATCAATTGAGTCAAAAAATAAAAAAATAAAGCAAGGATCCACTTCACAACAACACAAAAGTTTTAGATGAATGGATGAATAAAATGGGAAGAAATATAAAATGAATGAATATTTTGAAAGAAAATAAAATTTCCAAATGTAAATAAATAAAACCCAGCAAAATAAAGTCTAAATAAATCAGAGTGAAACTACATTGGAAATAAAATTATAAGAAAATAAAGTAAAGTATGAAGAATACCCAACTCTAGGACAAATTATAAAAAATAGAAAATTATATGAAGGTGAAAAATAAATGATGAAGTTTTTAAAAATATGTACTACTAGATGTGTCAGAGTAAGAAGAAGTGGAAGCACTAAGGGCAAGAGAGAGAGAGAGAGAGAGAGAGAGAGAGAGATTTTTGAAAATGAAGTGTTGACTTTGTGTAGTAAGGAGGAGAGGGCTGCATTATTCCTGGAGCCCAGCTAGCTTATACCCGAAATAATTACACAGAAACTGTATTCATTTAAATACTGCCTGGCCCATTAGTTCTAGCCTTTTCTTGGCTAACTCTCACATCTTTATTCAGCCCATTTATAATAATCTGTATTCACCACGAGGATGTGGCTTACCACCATGAGTCTAAGCAGTGTCCATCTTGGGCCGGAGAAGCATGGTGCCTGCCACATTTCCCTTCCTCCCAGCATTCCATCCTGTCTACTCCGCCTACCTGATTTCTGTCCTATCAAAAGGCCAATGCAGTTTTCTTTATTCAACCAATGAAATCAATACAAATGAAGAAGCACCTCCTTCACCAACTTTGGAAATAGGACTTGGAGGATTTGAGATGGGTCTGGCCCAAAAACCTCCTCTCTGAGGATTCACTTTCATAGTAACAGAAGATGATATACAAACTTTTATGGAAGAAAAAACAATAATAGTCCTCTCCAGCTGTGATGACAATGAACCACAATAATGACCAGCACGGCAAGATATCTGCAGTCATGTAGTAGTGACACTCATATCTTGGAAGTAACAAACAGCTGTTTTGTTCAACTCAAGCCCTACTTAACAGGAGAAAATCATGCCTGGTAATGGTATCCAACTATACATAGCTAGTGAGTTCATAGATCCTAGAGAAGAATCTATTAGTTTCACTTTGCTAAACTAGTAAAATTATTAATTAAGTACTAAACACTCATCTTTATGCCCACATATAAGTGTAACTCTTACTCCTCACCAAAAAAGTGCCTTTTGTAGCAGAAGAAAACCATTAATGAAATCTACAACTAGATAAATTATAGTGAACAACTCACCATGAAGTACCCAGCTCCAGCTGATACAACTGCAGCATAATACCTGTACCCAAGGCTCAGGGAACTTCAAGGAAAAGGGGGCAGAAAGATTTTAAGAGGGAGAGGTGGCTGGAGGGGGAAGGCAAGGTGGGTGGGAGGAGGTGGAGACCTGTGGCTGGAATGTAAAGTGAAATTAAAATAAATACATAAAATTTTTTTAAAAAGAGCCAGATGATCAGGAAGTCTGCTCTGAGACTGTGCTTCCTAGCTACCACAAGAAAGTTTTACCCTTGAAATTGAAAAACCATGGCTTCCTGAGCAATACCTAAATGGTCCCAATAGTTGACTTCCCAATGTCAATGGATGGGAGAAATTTCACAGGGTCCCACCTCTTGTGAAGAGCTATCCATAATAAATTACTGATGAAAAAAGAGGATTAGTTTTCCTAGGTATGAGGCCCTTAATTGATTATCCAACATGAGTTATCTGCCTAGAAACACAGGTAAGCAACTCTGAATGGACTCAGCAGATGGCAATTCTATGTTGACTTATTTATATGCATATGCAACAATACAGACTACAGAAGAGGAGGCTGTGAATTCTGGAGTGGAAGTTTGAATATGGGAGTAAGGAGAGAGGTAAGTGAGGCAGAAATTTAATTATATTTTAATTAAATCATTGACAAGTGGCCAAAAAGAACTGTTTAGATCAGAATTTGTACTAGGGCATATTAGCTTCATGGTTAAGGCCTAAGCCTTATGGAAATTATGGAATGTTCTGGATGTTCAGTAAAACTCTACAGTTGAAGACTACTTGGAAGGAAAAAAAACCCAAAGTGTTGGATCAGATTCTTTTTTAGTTCTCAAATATTTAAGAATTCTAAGACTCAAAATCTAACATCCACATATAAGAGAAAACATTCAATATATGTCCATCTGGGTCTGTTTTACCTCATTTAGGATTATTTTTTCTAACTCTTATGAATATAATAATTTCATTTTTCTTAACAGCTGAATAATATTCTATCATATAAATGTATGACATTTTCATTATTTAGTCATAGGCTGTTTCCAATATCTGGCTATAATAAATAATGAAGCAATGAGCATGGGTGAGCAAGCATCTTTGGTAATAAGATGTAGTGTTGATTATATTCCCAAGTGACAGTACCAGTTTGCACTTTCACTAACAACGACTCCATCCTGACCAGGATCTGTTATCATTTGTTTTATTGACCTTGAGTATTTTGACTGTGGTAAGACAAAAAAATCTCAAAGTAGTTTTTAATTTGCATTTCCTTGATGGCCAAGTATGATATATATATGTAAAGGATGGCCACTTTTGAAATCCTCATTCATGAGCATGGAATGCCTTCACAAATCTTTAATTTCTTGTTTCAGTATTATAAAGTTTAATTTCAAGCCTTTCATTTGCCTAACTAGAGTTTACCTGAGATTTTATTTTTTAAGCTATTGTGAAAGGTACTGTTTCCTCAATTTCTTTCTCAGTATATTTGTCCTTTGTATATTTAAATTTTCTACAAAGGTTAGGTAGCATGTAAGGGATCAGAGGGAGAATGGACTCTTTTATGGAAAAAGAAATAGAATATAATGTTATAAAGTGATGAAGAAGAAAGTATAATAGAATGCTTAAATGGGGAATAGGGATGGCAGGACAGGTTAAAGGAATATGGGGAGGGATAACTAACACTAAAGGCCTTTTGAAAACTATGAAAATCTACTACTCTAGAAGCTTCTTAAAATATAAAAAATTAATTTAAATGGAATCGAGGAGTTAAATCTCCATTTAGGTAAAATTCAAATACCTTGAATTGTATACATCTTGTTGAATTGTTGGCTAACGGGGTACAATAGACTACCTGAAAACATCACAGGCTATTGCCACAACTATTAGTTACTCTCCATAACCAGATGTAAGACCCTGGTACTAAAGATACCACTTATTTATGTTATTGAACATAGAAAAGTTGAATTGGTGCCCAATTTGAAACTTTACTTCTACCAACTAGCATTCATAGTGCTAGAAGGTTTTATATTTGCTAATGGGGGAGAAAAGTAATCTCCACTGTCACCCAGCTACAAATCCTGTAACTTAAAACAGTTACCTGCCTGTAAGATAAAGAATTACAATTGTAGTGCAAATACATGGGAGTAATTAGCCATTTTTGACTTGGATTTAAGCCCCCCCCATGAGATAGAACCCACACCTGACCCTGTTGATGAGGATGAGAACCTGAGAATAGATAGAATATGAACCCTAAGGGAAAATCTACTACTATTATTTTGCCAAATGATCATAGCAAAGGAAGGACTCCAAAGGACATATTGCTACACCCTTAGAAAAATGCATTACTCAGCCCTCATCAGAGAAGCTTCTTTTTGCAACAGACTGTAATTGACATAGATTCCTACAACTCTAATGTGCAGAAATTGAGAGGTCATGGGACATTCAGTTCTAAATGAGATGTCTTTATCAAACTCTTCTTTTCATGGCTCAGAGATCAATGCAGAAGAGGAGACAGAAAGACTGTTAGAGCTAGCAGTTGTCCCTAATACCAAAGAACTAGCATTTTTCTGATATAACAGGATTGACGCACTTGTGTCTTCACAGAGACTGTGAGTGTTTCAACAATCTCAAGCTAGACAATTCCCAGCAGGGAGAAGAGAAAGTGGCCAAAAATTCCATCCTTAACAAAGAAGCAATTTACAATTGATACCTGTTAGGTGAAGAAAAATCTTTTTTTTTTCCCCAATGGAGTGACACCAGGTATATCAACCACACTCCAGGACAGGCTTCAATCTCAGGAGTAGCTGACCAACACAAATCAGACTCCATGATTTTTGTATACTTTCTTTGTTATAGTTTGTAATATTTTTGTCCATTTTTTGTAGTGTGTGTGTGTGTAAGAGAGACACAGAGAGAGAAACAAAAACATGAAATTTGGTAGGTGGAAAGGTAGAGAGGATCTTGAAGGACTTGGAGGGAAGGGAAAGAATATAATAAAAATACATTGTCTAAAAATATTTTTAAATATGATGAAAATTGAGATTGCCAGTTATTTGCATATGAAGAGTGTCAGCTGAACTTGTAGACTCTTACTCTTCCTATGACTTAAGCTTGTATTGAACCTTTTTGTACAAGTATATGATGTCCAACAGAGACATTTTACTGTCTTGCTGCCACATTCAGCTTTGATGTCTTCAGGCTTTACAGATTTTCCTAACCTCTTCAGTCTCTCCAATTTGTGCACCCTGTAGTTTGTTGTCATTTCATTGAGGAATGTCTTCAAGTTTTGTTCAGAGTTGGAGAAGCAACCACAGCAATGAGATCTGCATAGGGACAGGGCATCCCTTCATAATTTCCAAAGCCGCTAAGTACTGATCACTCTAGAGGAAGAGTGGAACTGTGAATGTAAAATATTCCACTGGAACTTAGGTGTTCTGTACAGCAGTGAATGGTAGGTAGATGTATCCAGAGACTTATTCACCCTATCTCTTCAGGTTCAGGGCTAAAAAATACCAAAGCAATTTCAAGCAGGGTTACATTTCCCTGGGAACTTAATTGTATGAATCTGAGGCTTCTGCAATACAAACGGCAATTTTTGGCATGTAAGTGTCTGGCTCTGGCACTCTTTGCAACTGTGTCCCTGGGCCATCTCTCACTGTAGCAAGTTATATTCAAGCCTCCCCAACTTGTAGTTATTCCCTCTTCTCAGGTCTCTGGTGTATCTTGGGTTTAAAGAAACAGTCATCTCTTGTGATGGTACTTGGGCACTGCTCTGCGTTTCACATAGAATGACAAAATTGATTCTTTGCTCCTGCTGACCCATCTGTTGGAAGCATTACTGTGTGATTAAATGTCTAGCCAGATTTGAGACTTGTGGACTTTGTAGACTTGTTCTTGAGGGAAGACTTTCAGGGCCATCTCTCTTACCTTTTAGAAGAGGTTTAGGTATCTCAGTACTGACAGGAAGCTATATGTTTGTGGTTATCTAGGTTTGGTTTATCTTACATCTTTTGTCAGCGTTATCCATCTTTTATCTAGAAATTTTAACTGTTCTAACATATTCTTTGTGAACATCAAAATCTTTTCCTATTTCTTCCCTTAGGATAGCTTCCATTTTTTCTTAATTTAATTCTTCTATTTAATGGAGTTACGCAAAGTCAGACTCTAGTTCACTTTCTTACTGAAAGACTGTAAAGTTACTCATACAAGTAAGGTTTATGCACTTTGATATTTTTTTCCTTCTCAGTGGTGTCTAGTTTGAGAGATCATTTCAGCATTTCTTTTAAAACAGTTTTTTATAAATACCTGATGTGTAAAAATCATATATAAAAATATGATGTGGGATGTCCTTCTGTATATGTGTTGCTTTTATTGGTTGGTGAATAAAGCTGTTTTGGCCAATGACTTAGCAGAGTAAAAAAACAGGAAATCCAAAGATGTATATAACAGAGAATGAAGGCAGAGTCAGCCAGATACCATGTCGCTGCAAAAGAGCTTTATTTATGAATGAAAGCAACACATATACAGAAGGACATTCCACATCATTTTCCTTTGCATGAGAATATTTTCACCTTCTTTTTATTCATAAAATATATTTTCCAGGTGCAGTATCAATGGTTGTAATGTTTTATTTTAGTCATGATAGATCTGCCATTGAGTTTCAACTCAAGTGTCTTAATTACTTTTCCCTATCTTTTGTGAATAATGTCTCTCTTTCATACTATTTTTTTTTGGTATTAAAGGAGGATGAAGTAGCAGGAACTCTCTCATTTTTATCTTCCTTCCATGTGCTTTTCTTCCATATACTAAAACCTGTTTTACACACACACACACACAGACACACACACACGCACACATACATATATATTGACATGTATAACTTCTCTCTATTGCTCTTTTGGAAAGCAGATGGGTGCCAGGATATCTTCTCATGTTTTCTACATGTAAGACAAATACTGCTAAGAGATCTAACTCAGGCACCATCTTGCTTTGACAATATTAGTGATAATTTTGATTCTGTTCTTTAATTTTATAACTTTGCCTTCTTTCGTTTTAAGCCAGATTTCTATTGGTAATTGATGTTTTTTCTTATTTTACACATTCGTTTTGCTTATCAGAACAAAGACAAAACTCAGATCCAGAACCATGTGTTTTACCATTTAATTGAAATAAATATTACTTTTTTATTTATTACTGTGAACACTGAAAAACTATGTAATGGTACTGTATATTTTGACATATTTTACAATAACATTTTAAAATGTTAATGTTTTATGAACTTGAAAAAATGTAATATTTTATTAATTCTGAGAATTATATATAGATAGAATTTATTTTCCTCATATCTGTCATCACTCTTCCTCCTAACTCTTCCAAGATCCCTATCCCTTTCAAGATTTGTCTTCTTTTTTTTTTTTTTCAAAATAACCCACAGATTCCAATTTGTGCTCCCTACACATCTCTTGGTGTGTGCCATCCACTGTTGAGTGATCAACCTATCAGGGACCAGATCCTTAAAGAAAACTCCCTTCCCCAGAAGCCATCATCTGTCAATTCCCTCTCCCCATCTATATATTTGAATATTGCCTGGCTTGATCTTGTACAAGTCTTGTGAAGCAACCACAGCCGCTCTGAATTCAGGAGTACAATGGTTCTGTCATGTCCAAAAGACATTGTTTTGATCTGGCCCTTCTCATCCTCTGGCTCTTACATTTTTATAATCATCCCTTAGGCTGGGGATGTATGGTATGAATATCTCATTGGTGACTTAGCATTTTATCTCTGTCACCACAAAAACGACTTCTTTGATGAGATCCAAGAAAGACCTCCACTAATGTATGGGTAGGGAGATATAGACTTTGAGGGCATTTTGATATTAAGTCCATTTAGAAATGTGATTGTAGTTCATTTTGCTAGGTAGTTTCTATATATTATTAAAATAAAATATCCTAATTTATGTGCCTTATGAGATCTCTTTCTTCCCAATAACTACTGTATTTCAGGAACTGCATACTAGAAACAAGTGGTAGAATCTCATTTATCCATAATCCTAATAACTCACATCTTTAAAACATGTTTACAATAGGATGCTATAAAGTTTATAGGAAGGAACATGTCAGGCCAAGGTAAGTATCTTTGACTAATCCTTGGAAATTAGAATGGCCAGTTTAGAAATTTCTATTTCTGGCTGAAGGATGTAAAATTTTATTTTCTTACATTTGCTGTGGTTTTCTAAGGCTTTACAGTATACCTAGCTTCACCCCCATTCGATCTACTATATTCCACATCAAGTTTTGTTCATCAACAAACAAGAAGAGACTGAGGCAACACATTTTGCTTTTGCTCTATAGCACTTAATCTTGCCCCATTTTGAAAAAGAAAAACTTTGTTTTTATATGTAGTGAAACATAGATATCTCTATGCCCATAGATTAGCATAATTCTCAGATCTTATCAGAGAACGTCTTTTTTTTCCTTCTTTTACTTTTGTGCGGTGGACTGAGGTCAGCTCAGGTTTCCTTGAAAAAAATAAGTTTATAGGTATTTAACTCCAAATGCAAAAATTAGTAATGTATTTTTTCATGGAAATGTGTTTAGTATCTAGTGATTTAGTGTTTAAGGCTATAATATATGATAATAAGATTTGAAGATTTTAGTTTGGACTTTTTTCAAAATCAATATCAACATTTTCTGCATCATGTACAGGAATTTCTAATGTATTTTTACAGTTTTTATTTTGAATTTTATATTTTTAAATTGAGTGATATGAGGTAAAAACACGTGTGATAAACACAGAGATATTGCAGGAGTAATTAGAGTAGATTCCACTATACACAGAATAGGAATTTGGGATACATGGACTGGTTACCTTTCTTTAAAGAAGATTTCTTCCCCATTGAGGATAGCAATTCAGCAATTATATGACCAAAATATGTATTTTATTTTTTCTATTCTATTCTTGGTGATGGATTTTAAAATGTTAACCAGTGTTGCATGTCTATTGTCTTATAGAAAGTATAAGTGCACTTTCTATTTACCAGTTATACCCAGTGGAGGGCTCCTGAGATCTCTAACATGATACACTACTGCCTCAAAAGCACAGGAAACTTGATTCTGTGACATGGATCTTACTTGTATTTAAAGGTTTTATTTAAGTGTTTTTAAATGATATCTCAGAGTTATACCTACACTGTATTGGCATTTAAAGTGATAATTCTTTTCTATGGATTCTCTTTAGATAATATTTTTTCTTTTAATTATCTATTCAATGTAGAGGTGAGCATTTATGCCAAATACAATAGAGGTATATTATATACGAGCAAGAAAGTTACGATGTACAATCAATGTCTCTCAGTCTTACCTTAAAATAAATGGGACACATATAATATTAGTTCCAATGTCCAATAGATCCCAGAACACAGAACAAGTAGTCTAGAATTGAACAGGTTTTCATAACTGATATGGTGCTACTAAAGCATGAAGTTTTGACAATAGAAGTTAATTCTCTGTTGGTCAGGGATACTTTATTCTATTTCCTTTAACTTTAATTTTTTAAATGTATTAAAATGCTATCAAAGTGCTAGGAAATGCTCACCTTCTTTGTGCAGTCATGCCACAGAGAAGAACCATTCCTAGGTTTTTTCATTCTTTACCTGGTTTAGGACTAATAATAATTCAAACTTTTGCTTTTATGAAAAAACAGTATTTTTTAAGTTAATCTTGTTTCCTGCCACATTACTAAAGGTGTATATCAGCTGTAGTATTTCCCTGGTAGAATTTCTGGGGTCACTTATGTACACTACCATATCATCTGCAAATAGTGAAAGTTTGACTTCTTCCTTTCCAATTTCTATCCCCTTGATGTCCTTTTGTATCTTATTGCTCTATCTAGAACTTTGAGTACTATATTAAATAGATATGGAGAGAGTGAACAGCCTTGTCTTGTTCCTGATTTTAGTAGAATAGCTTTGAGTTTCTCTCCATTTAATTTGGTGCTGGCTGCTGGTTTGTTGTATATTGCCTTTATTATGTTTATGTATGTTCCTTGTATTCCTGATCTCTCCAAGACCTTTATCATGAAGGGGTGTTGGATTTTCTCAAAGGCTTTTTCAGTTTCTAAAGAGATTATCATGTGTTTTTTTAATCTTTCAGTTTATTTACATGGTGGATTATAGTGACAGATTTCCGTATGTTGAATCATTCCTGCATCTTTAGGGTGAAGCCAACTTGATCATGGTGGATGATTTTTTTGATGTGTTTGTGGATTTGGCTTGGCAATATTTTATTGAGTATTTTTGTGTCAATGTTCATGAGGAAAATTGGTTTGTAATTCTCTTTCTTATTTGAGTCCTTGTGTGGTTTGGGTATTAGGATAACTGTAGCCTGGTAAAAGGGTTTGGCAGTGTTCCTACTGTTTCTATTTTGTGGAACAGTTTAAGGCGTATTGGTATTAACTCTTCTTTAAAGTTCTGGTACAATTCTGTGCTGAAACCATCTGGTCCTGGGTTGGTTTTGGTTGGAAGACTTTTCTATTTCCTTAGGAGCTAAAAATTCATCACATGCAAGGAAGGCCTCAGAAATGGGAAACAGTTAAGATCTCCTGGGTAAACTGGGAGGGGGTAGATGGAAAGCGATGGGGATGGTAACATGAGGAATAGAGATGGCCAGGTTGGGGGACAGACAGAGAGGGAGAGTAATAAAAGCGATATCGTGATAGAGGGAGCCATTATAGGGTTAGGGAAAAACCTGGTGGTAGGCAAACTCCCAGGAATCCACAAGGATGACCCCAACTAAGACTCCTAGCAATAGTGGAGAGGATGCCTGTACTGGTCTTGCCCTGTAAACAGATTAGTGACCACCCTAAATCCTATCGCATAATCTGTTTCCAGTAACTGATGGAAGCAGATGCAATGATCCATAGCCAAGCACTAGACTGAGCTGAGGATGTTCAGTTAAAGAGAGGGAGGAGAGATTATATGAACAGGGGCGAGCGTCGAGATCATGATCAGGAAAACCACAGAGACAGCCAACCTGAGCTAGCGGTTGCTCACTGACTCTGGACTGACACCTGGGGAACCTGCATAGGACCTAACCAGGCCCTCTTAATGTGGGTGATAGTTATCTGACCAGATCGGGGTTGGGGCTGGCAGTTAGACCAGGACTTATCCCGGTGCATGAACTGACTTTTTGGAGTCCATTACCTATGGGGGGTTATCTTCCCTAGCCTGATTCAGGGGGAGGGGCTTGGTCATGCCTCAACTTGGTATCACTGATTTTGGTGACTCCCCAAGGTAAGCTTTACCCTTTCTGAGGAGTAGATGGGGCGTGGGATGGGTAAAGGTGGGGAGGTAGGAGAAGGGGAGGGGGGAACTAAGGTTGGAATGTAAAATGAAGGAAAAAATTAATTTAAAAATTTATCTTAAGAGCTCAGAAATAAAAAAACAAAATAAAATTCACTGACACTTAATTCCACAATTTTTAAATGACCCCAAAGCCTATTTCACACAATCTGTCATCTCTATTTTTATATTAGTAATAAAATTTGGAATAATATTTAGATAAGTTAGTATGAGTTCTAGAGAAATATACAGTAAGATATATGTACACAGTTTTTATGATATGTATCACTAGGAAAACTTATTTCTTGTTTCACTCCACAAGCATAAACCTGTCATGCCAAACATATATGCCTTGACTGACATAGAAATGAAACCATTTCCTGGGACCTGACACTTGTAGAAAACCTATCAAATTATACAAGAGAAGCTTTGCTCTCTGAAGTGGGTTTTATCATGTAATGACTCCGATAAGGTAGATGATATTTTATTAAATTATAGGTTCCTCCTGGCACATTAAAAAGTATGTCTGTCAGAGTTAAGATTACCGTTTGGTGAAGCAAAGAATGATCTGTCCAGTCTTATCAATAATGAGTTTTTCTCTACAGCTCGGTGCACAGTCTTCCTATTCCAGTACTTGATTGAAAGACGTGTGCAATAAACCCAACTTGATGTACGGTTTTAGCAATTAAAATGAATGTGTTTGTACATTGCATATCCTTATTTCAAGGCTCATTTCTCAAAGACCTGAGATATCAGTAAGAATGAGGATGAGTCCATGATAGGATCAGAAGGCAATAACCTATTCAGTTAACAGCAGGGTCTCTGAGAAGTACTTTTTGTAGAGTTTCACTGCATAGTATTAATACAATCCTGTGTCAGAGAAAACATTGATTGTTAGTAAAACTTTCACATGAAACAATTTGTCATTACTGCTCATTGCCTTTTAGTGGTTGTTTTTATTTTCACTCTGGCTACTAAATCTAATTATTCAATGCTCCATTCTTAGGACATATAATTTTTGCATTTCCATTTGAAATATTTCATTTAAATGCTCCATTTAATGAGTTCCTCCATCTCTACTAGGGGACATGAGCAATTTTGCTGTTGTCTTGCTCATAAATGCATTATGTGTTATTTTTAAAATTTTTATTCATTGACATTTTCATAGGTGTGTACAGTGCATCTTAATCATGTTACCTGCCCTCCTTCCATTTTCTCCTTCCCCTCTCTCCATTACAACTTCCTTCCTAATTCAAGTCCGGGTTTTTGGAAAAAAAAATAAGCTACTGACCTCAATGTGTGCTGTTAATATATGTGTCACTGTGAGATTATCCTTCAGGATATAGACTTCCTACCAATGACTACCCTCAGAAGAGGATAAATCTCTGTATGTAGGGTTCCATCAAATGCCAATAGCTCTTCAGCTAGGGTTACAGCATGGAAACATCTCCTTTCACCATGATGGAATTTTTAATTAGCTTAACTAGATGACCATGGTTACTGTGAGTTTATCTTTGCAATGAACATGTCAGAATATACATATTCTGCACTGGACAACCAATACAGGAACTCATCCCAGGGAAAGACCAAATCTCCTCCCACCAGCCATTAGTTGCTTGAATTCTTTCTTTACAGATGGAACACTGTGAAACTTTTTGACTTCCATGAAAACATTATCTGGTCATCTTTATACAGCTGTTTTTCAGAAAGACAGTTTCATAGGAGGCTTCCTGGTGTTTTGGCTCTTACAACCTTTCCTTTTTCTTTCCCACAATGGTCACTGAGCCATAGATGCAGGATCTAAGATGTATCCATTGGGGTTGGGATTCCCATGATCCTTAATTTCTGCATTGTGTCTTGCTTTGGTTGTCTATGAGGGTCTCTGTTTGCTATAACAGAATTTTTATGATGAGGTGTGGTATCTGCACTTCTCTGTTTGTAAAAAAATATGATTTAGAATGTAGTAACAGCGATTTCATTAAAAACTACACTTGGTGGCAGTGGCAGAGCCATTGCAGGCAGACTTGGAAATCCTCTTAGGCCATTGCCTGAATGGCACTGCCTATAGGGCTATGGGGTTGCAGATGGTAGTTAAACTATCACTAGATTCAGGTGCAGTCACTAAGACGATGGAAAAACAATGCTTCTCCTTCTGCATTGACCTCCCTTCCTCCTCCCCAGTTGGAATTCCTTCCCAGCTTTTCCATTTACCACTTCCTATCATCTGTATCTTGTTATTCCCTTCTCAATGCCTCCCCTCTTCCTCACCATTGGTCCCTTTATATTTTTTGTGTTTATTTCTGTGTTTATTTCATGTTTTATACTCACATTTGAACATTTGGGAATAGGAGCCATTGATGAGAGAGAACATGCCATGTTTTATCTTCCTCAGTTTGGGTTACCTCACTCAATACAATATTTTCTTGGTTTATCCATTACCTGCAAATTTTATTTTTCCTTATAGCTGAATGTCATTAAATTGTGTATATGTATAACACTTTAATTATTATTTCATATGTTGAAGAACATTTAGTTTTTTTTCCATTTCCTGACTGTTGTGAATATGGCAGCTATGAACACTGTTGTTTAAGTAACTGGTGAGAAGAGTGTCAAGTCCTTTGTGAACATTCCAAGGAATGATATAGTTGGGAAATATGATGGATTTACTTTTTTGAGTATTTTCTATATTGATTTCCAGAGTGTTTGTACAAATTGCGTTTCTGCCAACAGTCAATGAGACTTTCTCTTTATTTTTATTTTATTTTTTATTTTCTTTGTTTTTTTTTTCAAGACAAGGTTTCTTTGAAGCTTTGATGCCTCTTCTGGAACTAGCTCTTGGAGACCAGGCTGGCCTAGAACTCACAGAGACCTGCCTGCCTCTGCCTCCCGAGTGCTGGGATTAAAGGAGTGAGCCACCACTGCCCTACTGAGACTTTCTCTTTATAACATCCACAGCATTTATTGTTAGTTACATTCTTTCCCAATCCTTCTTCTAAGGTGTTCTTTGAGCCTTGGGGAATGGAGTCAATGTAAATGTTTCATCTGGTTGATCATTCACAGTCATTCTGAGTATTTTGAACTGTTATGACTCTGTACAATAACCACTACCCATTGAAACCAGAAGCTTCTCCAACTAAAGTTGAGAGAAAATAAATCTATGGATGAAATGATAAAGATTTAGAATGCAGCTAGATAACTGTAACAGTTTAGAAAGGAAAAACTACATCAAAACATTCCCCTCTGAGCCTATGACTTACCTAACCTTGGGATTTCATTGTATTTACAGTACCAGGCATAAAATCCCTCTGTGGACCAGGCCTCAAATCCAATCAAGAGACCGGTTGACTGCCCCTATAAATAGTTTTGCCACTATGTGCCTAGTGGGTGCCATCTTAAATGGTAAGTTGGTTTTGTGTTATACAGAGTCTAGTGCTTGATAAAATGGTCGAAGCTTTATCTTCCCCACAGACAGCACATCACCTTCTAGCACTATGAAAGCTAGATAGCAGGGATATTGTTCAGTTAGTCTGACATTTTTTCTACATCCTGCCTCCAAAGTAAAAGTTGTCATTAGCAATAAGATCTTACCATCTAGCTGTGGGTGGGCACCAAGACAAATTATAATGGCCTGTGTTGGTTGATTCGTGTGCCTCCAGGACCTCTCTGACCAATAACTCACAGGCAAGCCTGACACTGACATTTTTGTTTAATAACCTATGTCCTCTGGGAGCAGCATTGTCCATGCATGTGGGGTACATCTGTTCAAATTTCTTTTCTGTTACCATTACTTGTTTTATTAGCTTCTTAAAACAGTAGTTTCATAATTCTTCTTTGTATATCCTTAATCTTGGTTAAGCCATCCCTGATGCCTCCTTTCTTTTTACCTCTTGCTCATTTTAAAAAAAATATTTAGCTCCAAGTGTTCTCACTCCTGCATTTCTTTTGAGAACATCAGTAAGTTGTTATTTTGAAAATTTTTTGATGTATGTATTACTTAGTGCTATAAGCTTTCATTTTAGTGTTGCATTCTATGTATCCCATAAATTTTGATATTTATGTTTCACTTTAATTAAATTCTGAGAATTTAAATTTTTTCTTGATATCTTCAGTGACTCAGTCATCATTGAATCATATATTGATCAGTCTCCATGAGTTTGTATACTTTGTATAGTTTTGAATTTTATTGTTATATAGACTTATTCCATTGTGATCAGATAGAACATGACCTGCTATTTCAATTTTCCTGTCTTTCTAGAGACTTGCCTTGTGCCCACTTTAGAGAAAGTTTCATGGGCTGCTGAGGAGAATGTGCACTCTTTATGATTAGTTTCTGTACAGATGACCTATCTATTAATGAGTAGGGTTTTAAAGTCTTCCACTATCACTGTGTTTTGCACAATGTATAACTTTATATCTAGTAGCATTACTTTTATGAAGTTAGTTATGCCTACATTTGGTGCATATATGTTTTTGTAATATGGTCTTGGTGCAGTTGTGGGACATACCTTTGGTCTCAGCATTCAGGAGTCAGAGGCAGGTTGATCTCTGAGTTTGAGACCAGCCTGGTTTATAGAACAAGTTCCAGGACAACCAAGGTTACACAGAGAAACCCTGTTTTGAAAAACCAAAAAAAAAAAGCTATAGCTATTTCTGTTTGTTTTTTGGTTTCATTTGTTTGGAATAACTTTTTTGATCCTTTTACCAATAGGATGATACCTACCTTTGGTGGTAAGTTATGTTTATTTGAGGCTACAAAAAGATTGGTCTGGTTTTCTAATCTTTTCTAATCCAATTCAGTCTGTATCTATTTATTGGGAAAGAGACTTAGTATTAAGAGTTATTAATGAATTATGCATAATGATTCCTGTCATTTTGCTGTATTTCTGGTGTTTGTTGAGAGGGTCCGTGAGAGTTTGAATGTATTTGGCCCCCATAATCTCACAGGGAGTGGCATTATTAGGAGTCATGGCTTTGTTGCAGTGGGTATGGCCTTGTTGGAGAAAGTGTGTCACTGTGGGGGCAGGCTTCAAGGTTTCCTATGCTCATGATATCACCCAGCGTCTCAGACCATTTCCTGTTGCCTGTAAGATGTAGGTTTCTCAGCTACTTTGCCAGCAACATGTCTGCTGTATTCTTCTACATTCCTGTTGTGATGATAATGCACTGAAGTGTAAGCCACCACTCCAGTTAAATGATTTCCTTTATAAGAGTTGTCATGGTCACAGTGTCTCGTCACAGCAATAGAAATCCCAATTAAGACATATGTGTTAGAGTGTCTATTGATATTTCCACTGTTCTGGTCTTGCTCAAGAAGCTATTTCTCAGGGAGGCTATTTCACACCAGATTTCCTGCTGTTCTAGTGATTACCATCTTTTTCTCCTCCTCCTTTTCCTCCTCCATGATGATCTCCAATCATAGATTTGGTATCTGTGATTTTGATGTATCTATTGGACCTAGGTTTCCCATGACGAGCTGATTATCTGCATTGTATCCATCTGTATTCATCTTTAATGGTCTCCATTTGCAATAAAATGATGGAAATTTGACAAGGGGTGGCGGCTACACTGATCTGTGGGTTTAAGGAAAAGGTTGAGAATGTAGTTAGGAATTATGCTAATCTAGCAAAAATGTCAGTGGTAGATTCTCTTTTAAATATCCAAGAATATATCAGCACCAGGAATTTGGTTAGGTTTCTAGTAACAGGAATTACTTCTCTCCTGTTCTGTGGCCTTAAGTCTAATTAAAGAGTCACTGTTTAACACCAACATATAAAATATGCTTATTGCACCTTATGGATATATTTAAATGCATTTACTTGTGGGTCATAGGTGCTGCAATTGGGTAGACTATTAATTGTTTCCTTTGTTTCACAGTCTGCATAGGTTTTTCTGCTACTATGGAAGCTAGACCACAGAAAAGAGGATTTCATGTTAGATTGAGCTCTAATCAAGCAAGTTCTGTGCCCTAAGTATTTGGTGTCTTCAAAATTAGGGGCTAACCTTCAACCTCTGAGAGGCAATCAAAGGCTACATTAGTATTCTATATTATTTTAGGAGTCTTTTTTTTCTTTTTGGTTTTTTGAGACAGGGTTTCTCTGTAGCTTTGAAGCCTGTCATTGAACTAGCTTTTGTAGACCAGGCTGGCCTCGAACTCACAGAGATCTGCCTGCTTTTGCCTCCCGAGTGCTGGGATAAAAGGCATGCACAACCACTTGAGTCTCTTGGACTAGTGTGATCAAGCATTCTAAAGGATGTCTCTTGTTTTTCTTTTTTATTTTAATCTATTGCACTTGTGTGGAGCTGTAACAACCTGGTACTAATGTTTTTGTTAATGTATGGATATTGTGCAGAGAGCATTGTTAGCCCAAGTGGCATAACTTCCACATATTTATAGAATAATTTTAGGTAAATATAAAATATTTTTGAGTCCTTATCAAACAATTTTGGTGTTATTTTTCCCACATTATTCCTTCCCCTTCTATATTGATGTCCCTTCTTTCTCCCTACTTGGAGCTTCCTCCACATGGTTCCACTCATATTATCTCACTTCCTATCACCTGTACCCTGATATTCATCTCTTAACCTTTCAAGCTCCCCTGTTAGACCAACTACAGTCTCTCTGTAATTTCTTGGTTCCTGTGGTTATTCTGTGATGAATGCTTACAACTAAATATTTGGTTCTAGAAATTTCAGATATGAAAGAGCATGTTTATCATTGTGAAAGAGCATGTTAGTGTTTGTGAAAGAATTTGTCTTTCTGCGTCTGTGTTATCTCAATCAATCTCAATCAAATTACATATTCTAGGATTATCCATTTACCTACACATTTCATTGTCCTTTATAGCTTGATAGTATTCTATTCATTGTATGTATCACATTTTCATTATCCATTCATTTGTTGAAAGACAATTTCTTTCCCTTTTCTGCCTATAGTGAATAGTTGGCAATGAGCATTGTTGAACAAGTATCTGTAAAGTAGGATATTGCTTTGTCTTAGTTAAAGTTTTTATTTCTGTGATAGAACACCATTACCAAAAGAAACTTGGGAAAGAGTTTATTTCAGTTAATAATTCTGTACCATAATCCATCACAGTGAAATTAGAGCAGAAACTCAATGATTGGAATCTGAAGTCAAAGGATAAATCAGACCATGGAGGAGTGCTGCTTATTGACTTGCTCCCCATGGCATGCTCAGTTTGTTTTCTTATAAAATCCAGGATCACCAGATCAGGGGTGGCATCATACACCATGGAATGCGTCCATTCTCATCAATTAATAATCTAGAAAATGCCCTGCAGGATAGTATGTTGGGGACGTTTTCCTAATTGAGGTTCTTTCTTCCAAAATGATTTGAGCCTTTGTGAAGTTTACATAAAAACTAACCACAGCTACTGATCCCTTGTTAACTTAATACTAAACACATTATTGTTAAATCATGAACTTTCCCCAAGATCTCATATAAATATTACATTAAAAAGTACATTCCAACTTCGAAGGCCCCCTAGACGTTCAAACTTTCAGCAATTAGAAGTCCAGTGACTCTTTTTTTCCCCACATTTAATTTTTTATTATTGCATTATAAATAGTACCATTCAAAATTTCCACCTCCTCCGCTCCTCCCATTTCCCTCCCGCTTCCCCACTCCCCCTCCCCTTTTCCCCTCCAGTCCTAAGAGAGGGTAGGTTACCCTGCCCTGTGGGAAGCCCAAGGCCCTCTCGCCTCCATCCAGGCCTAGGAAGGTGTGAATCCAAACTGACTAGGATCCCAAAAAGCCAGTACATGCAGTAGAATCAAATCCCAGTGCCATTATCAT
>PVIU01017163.1:0-42732 GCA_004026605.1 Ondatra zibethicus
CTTCCTAGGCCGGGAGGGATGGGGGTGGGCCTTGGACTTCCAACAGGGCAGGGCACCATGCCCTCTTTCAAGGAAGAAGGGGGAGGGAGGAGGGGTGGGGGGGTAGTGGGAGGGGACCAGGAGAAGGGGAAGAAAGGTAAAAATTTTATTTCTTTAATTATGTTCTTGAATGGAAAAAATAAAACAAAACAATGTATGGGAAAAAAAAGAGAAAGAAAAAAAACATAAAATAAAGAATACTTGCTGCTTTCCAAGAAAAAAAAAAACATACCAGCATAGTTCTCCCACAAACTCAAATATTTGAATGTCACTTTTCCTGGGTGGCGATGCTATTGCAACACTGGGAACATTTGGGAGGTAAAGACTAACTTTTAAATGTGGGTTGCTGGTCGGAGGTGGAGTGACATTGAGATTTTAGATCCCAACACACTTCCTGTCCCTTCTCTTCTTTCTAGTCTCCTGAGAAGTGAGGCAGCACTTGACCATGTGCTTCTACAGCTGCAAAACCACCTGGAGTAGGAGTTCCTTCTGTATTTCTGTTGCTTTCATTGGTTGAATAAAGAGACTGCCTTGGCCTTTTGATAGGGTAGCCCTTAGGTGAGTGGAGTAGACAGAACAGAATGCTGGGAAGAAGACAGAGAGAGAACCACCTCCATGAAGCTGCCAAGTCAGACACGCTGAATCTTTCCCGGTAAGCCACGACCTCATGGTGACCTACATATTATTAGAAATGGGTTGAATCAAGATGTTAAAGTTTGCCAGTAAGAGGCTAGAACTATGGGCAAGGCAGTGTTTTAAATGAAAAGAAAAAAAAAAAACCCTTATTCAAACTTAACAAAAGGCAGAGGGAGACCATCCAAATTAACAAAACCAGAAAGGAAAAGGGGGACAATCTAACAGACACCGAGAAAGTCTAGAGAATCATTAGGTCATACTACAAAAACCTGTACTCCACAAAATTGAAAAATGTAAAGAAATAAACAATTTTCTGGATAGGTATCACATACCAAAATTAAATCAAGATCAGCTGAACAATTTAAATAGACCCATAACTTGCAAGGAAATAGGCGCAGTCATAAAAGCTTCCCTACAAAAAATTGCCCAGGACTTGATGACTTCAGTGAAGTATTCTACCAGAACTTCAAAGAAGAGATAATACCTATACTCCTCAAGTTGTTCCACATAATAGAAACAGAAGAAACATTACCAAACTCTTTTTATGAGGCTACAGTTACCCTGATAACAAAACCACACAAAGACACAACCAAGAAAGAAAATTACAGACCAATCTCACTCATGAACATTGACGTAAAAAAAATACTCAATGAAATACTGGCAGATCAAATCCAAGAATTCATCAAAAAAATCATTCACCATAATCAAGCCCACTTCAAACCAGAGATGCAGGGATGGTTCAACATATGGAAATCTAACAATTTAATTCACTACATAAATAAACTGAGAAAAAATCATATGAACATTTCTTTAGATGCTGAAAACGCCTTTGACAATATCCAACACGCCCTCATGACAAAGGTCTTGGAGATATCTGGGACACAAGGAACTTACTTAATCATAATAAAAGTCATATACAGCAATATGTCAGCCAACATCAAATTAAATGGAGAAAAACTCAAAGTGATTCCACTAAAATTAGGAACAAAAAAAGCTCTCCACTCTCTACATATCTATTCAACATAGTTCTTGAAGTTCTAGCTTGAGAATAAGACAACAAAAGGACATAAAGGGGATACAAATTGGAAAGGAAGAAGTCAAACTTTCACTAACTGCAGATGATATGATAGTATACATAAGTAACCATAAAAACTATATAAGAAAATTCCTACAGCTGATAAATATCTTTAGTAATTTGGCAGGAAACAAGATCAAATAAAAAAAATCAGTAATCCTCCTACATACGAATGGTAAAGAAGCTGGAAAGAAATCAGAGAAACATCACCCTGCACAATAGCTACAAATAACATAAAATATATTGGGATAACACTAACCAAAGAGTGAAAGACCTGCTTGACAAGAACTTTAAGTCTTTGAAAAAAGAAAATGAAGAAGATTCCAGAAAATTATAAGCTCTCCCCTGCTCTTGGATAGGTAGGATCAACAATAAAAATGTCAATCCTACCAAAAGCAATCTGTAGAATCAATACAGTCCCCACCGAAACTCCAATACAATTCTTCACAGACCTTAAAAAAAACAATAATCAACTTTATATGGAAAAACAATAAATCCAGGATAGCAAAAAACAGTCCTGTTCAATAAGGGAACTTCCAGAGGCAGCCACATTCCTGACATTAAATTCTATTATAGAACTACAGTAATGAAAACAGCTTGGTATTGGCATAAAAACAGTGAAGTTGACCAATGGAATTGAATTGAAGACCCTGATATTAATCCATACACCTAGGATCACCTGATTTTTGACAAAGAAGCTAAAGTTGCACAATAGAAAAAAGAAAGGATTTTCAACAAATGGTGCTGGTATAACTGGAAGTCAACACGAAAAGAATGCAATATCTATCTCCATCCACAAAACTCAAGTCCAGATGGATTACAGACCTCAATATAAGTCTGACTACACTGAAGCTGATAGAAGAGAAAGTGGGAAGTAGCCTTCAATAAACAGGCAGACGAGGCCACTTCCTAAATATAATACTAGTAGCACTGAGAGCAACAATAAATAAATGGGACCTCCTGAAACTGAGAGGCTTCTGTAAAGCAAAGGATACAGTCAATAAGTCAAAAAGGGAGCCTACTGAATAGAAAAGATCTTCTTCAAACCACATCAGAGGACTGATTTCCAAAATAAATAAAGAACTCAAGGAATTAGACATCAAAATAACAAATAATCCAATTTAAAAATGGAGTACAGATCTAAACAGAGAATTCTCAACAGAAGAATCTCACTTGGACAAAAGTCATTTAAGGAAAAGTTCAACATCCTTAGCCATAAGGGAAATGCAAATCAAAATGACTCTGAGATACCATCTTACACCTGCCAGAATGACTAAGATGAAAAAGACCAATGATAGCTCATATTGGAGAGGATGCAGAGTTAGGGGAACACTCCTTCATTACTGGTGGAATGCAAACTTGTACAACCACTCTGGAAATCAGTATGGAAGTTTCTCAGAAAATTAGGAATCAACCTACTTCAGGACCCAGCAATACCACTCTTTGGCATATATCCAAAGGCTGCTCAGATCAGACTACAAGGACATTTGGTTGACAATGTTCAAAGCAGTGTTATTTGTAACAGCAGAACATGGAAACAACCTAGATGTTCCTCAAATGAAGAATGGATAAAGAAAATGAGGTACATTTACACAATGGAGTACTACTCAGTGGTAAAGAAACAATGATTTCTTGAAACGTGCATGCAAATGGATGGAACCAGAAAAAGAGACCCCGAGTGAGGTAAACCAGAAAGATGAGCATGGTATGTATTCACTTATAAGTGGATACACTGTAAAGTAAAGGATGGTAAGCTTATAGACCTCAGAGAAGCTAAGTAACAAGGAGAACCCTAAGAGAAACATATATAGATCCCCCTGGGAAGGAGAAATAGACAGATCTCCTGAGTCAATTGGGAGCGTGGGAGTTTGGGGAGAAGGGAGGGTGGAAGGGAAGGAGGGGAAAAAGGGGAGGTGAAGGAGAACATTAGGGAACAGGATAGTCAAGACAGAGGAAGGACAGAGACAGAGAGCAAGGAAAGAAATATGTTGATTTAGGGAACCTTTATGGTGCTAGCAAGAAACCTGGCACTAGAGAAATTTCAAGGAATCCACAAGGATAACCCCAAGACCCTAAGCAATAATAGAGAGGTTGCCCGAACTGGTTTGACCTGTAGTCTGATTGATGACTATCTTAAAAGTCACCATAGAATCTTCATCTAGCAACTGATGGCTGCAGAGGCACAGTCACAGTGGAGCACTGTGCTGAGCTCCCAAAGTCCAGTTGAGGAGTGGGAGGAGTGAGAATATGAGGAAAGAGGTCAAGACCTTGATGTGGATATTCACTGAAATAGCTTACCTGAGCTAATGAGATCTCACCAACTCTGGCCATACAGGAAAGAAACCAGCATAGGACCAAACTAGTCCCTCTGAATGCGGGTGACAATTGTATGGCTGGGGCAGACTGCAGGGCACTGGCAGTCAGACCAGGATTTATCACTACTGCATTTACTGGCTTTTTGAAACTCATTCTCTTTGAAGGATTACCTTGCTCAACCTAGATGTAGTAGGGAGGCACTTGGTCCTTCCTCAAAGTAATATGCCTTGCTCTTTCTGAGAAGTGGATGGGGTTCAGGTGGGGGGAAAAGTGAAGGAAATGGGAGGAGGGGAGAGAGTGAGAACTGGGATTGGTTTGTAAAATGAAAAAAGATAGCTTTTTTAAAAAAATAAAATTAAAAAAATAATTTGGAAATTTCTTATACAATTAATCAATCATAGTACATGACCAGATGATTATGTTTTGGGGTTAAAAATTGAAAAAATATTGCATTTTCACAAATCCCTGCACACTAGAAATACATTAATTAGAACATTAAAATTTGTGACCTGCAAAATAACATATTTGAAGAGAGGAACTATTTATTTTTGATTAATTTTTCAGCAGTCCAGTTGTCATGTTGCTGATGTCCCTGGGAGCAAAAACAGAGACCAGTGATTTCATTCACAGGCTTCTTTATTCACCTTATATTCTTCCTTGATCCTCAGGAAATTTGGTGGTGTTTCCATATTTAAGGCAGTTCTCCAGTCTAGTCAGTCTTATTTGGAAAAAAGCTTCACAGAAACATTTTTTTTATTTTGATTTGCCAATCTCCTTAAAGTAACTCAGTCTTAGGTTTGTAATGAGTAGTAACTATCATAGGAGACATGAGCAAGATAGAGATCTAGAGGTATCTAATATGCTGCTCTTCAAAGACAGGTACCACAACAACAAGAACAACAACAAAAAACTGATGTTAACTTATAAAAATAAAGATACAAACATCTATGGTGTGCTTTCCTCAATACAGGCACTCCTGAATGTAGGTGCTTTGTATAACTGTCAGTGGATACCACAGTTTTGGTTAAGATAATCCATAGTTGTTTTATAATAAAGTTTTAAGTGCTTGAGAATTTCACACAAGTATGTAGTATATTTTGACCATATCCACCAACTATTTTTTTCATTCTCAATTTTCCCTATCAGTTTATCATTTTTCTCTCCCATAATCATGTGTTATTTTTTAAAAATTCAAAGAGTCCACATAGTGCTACCATTATTCTCATGGGTATAGGATAATCTACAGGATATAGGTGCTTTCTCAGAACTTTTATTGCTGAAGAAAACTGACTTTATATCCCCCAGAAGCTATCAATTGCCAAAAATTTTCAGCCAGGTGTGGGACTTCTTGAGCACCTCCCCACGCCCTGATATGATATGGTTAGCTTGATCTTGTGCAGGTCTTACACATGTAGTTACTTTCTCTGTAAACTCAATGTGTGCAACAGCCCTGTCATATCCTGAAAATACTGTTCTACTCCTGATATCCACTACATATGGCTGCTTATTATTTCTATGAGTTCTTGTATTAATTGACGTCTACCACAAAAAGAAGTTTTTCTAATGAGACTTGAACGATTCATTCATTTTCAGATATAAATCTAAGAACTTAGAAGGCAGTTTATTATGTCCATTCAGTAGAATACTAGTTTTGATGTTTAGATTTGTTTAGACAAATAAGAATAAAAGCAAAATTCTAATATTTAAAATAATAACTAAAAAACAGAAAATGCTACTGATATCCTTTAAATACAAGGTTTATTAGAAGCTATTTTCAAAAACTATGTACTAATAAATTAGAAAACAAATGAAATGGAAGAATTAATGGGCAAATATCATTTATTATAATTAAATGAAAAGACACTTAAAACCTAAGTGGGCCATAAATATTTGAGTGACTTCAAGCCTCAAACTGTGAACCTGAGGAGAATATTGACCCTAGGCAAAACCTGCAGTTGTGGTTTCACTAAATGACAATGCTATAAAATATTTTATCAATATTTATATCTATGCACATAAATGTGTTTATCTATTAAAAATAAACAAGAAGATTCTTTTCACGGTGAGTCATGGATAATGCAGAGAATCATAACTGGTCAAAGTGGTATACATAAGTAACTAAGAGTGTGGCTGTGCACAATTGCCACTAGGTTTCCTTTGCCTCGGTGAATGACTCTACATACAGGAATCACTAATTGAATTTAGTGATTAACAATATAAATGAAAGGAGGACCTGAACTTGGGAGGGATAAAAGCTGGGGAAGACTAAGTAGAGTTAGAATAAAGCAGTGGTTGATGTATATGATCCAAATACATAAGATAAATGCATAAACTAATAATACCTATTTCAAACTATTATACAAAATTAACTTGAAGAAATGCTTTCAAACTGATTCTACATCAAATGATTTACCAAGTGAACAAAGCCAGATAAGGATACAAAAAAGGGGCAATAATGATTAATGTATCTGATTACTGCAGATGGCAAAAAAACAAAACAATGAAACAAGCAAATAAATAAAAACATAAAACAGTGTAGTACACCAAGTTCAACAGGTTTTTGAAAGGAATATACACTGTGGTCAAATTTGAGATATTCCATGGATTTAAGAATGATTCAAAATAGGTCAGTCAATAAACATAATGCATAACATCAGCAAAATGAAAGAAAAGTACTTAATTTTCAACAAATACCAACTATCATCCAATAGAAATCTATTGCAATCAAAGTAATATTTCACTGACATAATAAAGCAGACATAGATATTGATAGAATAGTATAGAATATTGAGAAATAAAACTATCCATTCTCAAATAAGATATTTCAATAATAGCTAAAACACATGCATAAAGAATTATCTTTTCCAAATATCATACTGTAAAACTTGAAGTTCACATATAAAGAATCATAATTTTAAATCAACTTCTTTATACAAAAATCTTCAAATATGTTTATTTTATTGTTTATTATATTAATCATAATATTAAGAGTAAATGTAGCCAGGCAGTTGGAAGCAGAGGAAGGTGGATGTCTGTGAGTTTAAGGCCAGCCTGATCTACACAACAAGTCAGGACTGGACAAAACATGTATGTGCATGGGAACATGCACCTGCACCATTATGTGGACACATTCCCAAATATAAACTATGCATGCGAGTGCACACACACACACACACACACACACAAACACACACACAGCAGAGAACAATGAATTCTGACAAGAATGGAAAAAAAAAGAAAATTATTGTGTACTGCTAGTGCTAATGTAAATATGTACAGCTCTTATGAAAAACAGTATGGAGACTCACTAAAAAACTAAGAGCAAATTTATCTAGCAAAAAAATGTCCCACTGATGGGTATATTCCCAAAGTAATTGACATCATGTCACAAATGACCTTCATTTTCACATTTCTTGCAACCTATATGCCATATCCAAGATAGTGACTCAACTTAGTTGTCTTTTATCAGACTAATTGGTATGAAATTTATATATCCATTGTATTAAATATTGTGTTTGCATTATATGTAGTGAACTATTACTTGACCATATCAAGAATGAAATCCTATCATTCACAACAATATAAAAAACCTGAAAAACATTATATGAAATAAAAGGAGATGGCCAAAAGTTGATTTCAGTGAATTTGAATATAATAGTGGTCACTAGAGGGTACAAGAGGGGTCCAATAATGGGTGCCAACTTACAATTCCATAGAACAAATTCCTGGTCTCTAAAATATAGTGTGATGACTGTAATTTTCAGCATCATGTAAATCTATATCTAACCCGATGAAAATTTCACATGCAACCAACATAAATAAATGAAAACAAAAATCATAGTTTGCTGTGATATGATCCTAGTACACATACCATATACCCCATAAATATTTGTGATGTTTTAACAATAAAATCAGTTGCACACAAGTATTTATAGTAGGTTTAATTCATAGTTTTGGACACGTTAAATCACCCAAAATTTTGTTCAGTAGACAAGTACATGAAATGTTATTCATCCATAAAAATAAATATGTTCAAATATTAAAGATAGAAGAAATCAAGTGTATATAACTGTGTAAAAGAAACCAATTTTAGGTGCAGAGATCGGAGGCACACACTGGTGAGGCTGTGCCCCCCTTGCAGTAAGGTCCCCCAGGGCCTCTTTGGGCCACAGGACACTGCACCCACCCCTCCCCCAGCAAGATCGCCCTTTTCTTGGGGGGCTTTGGTACCCCAGCACTCTCTCTTCCTGTGCTGAGTTCGGAGGCGCACAGGGGTGAGTCTGTGCCCACCTGGCGGTAAGGTCCCCATGGGCCTCTTTGTTCCACAGGACCCTGAACTTCCCCCCCCACACAAGATCGCCCTTTCCTCGGTGGGGCTTTGAAACCCCAGCAATCTCTCTTCCTGTGCTGAGATGGCAGGCAGATCGCACTGGTAAGGTTGTGAGTGCCTGGCAGTAAGGTCCCTGTGGGCCTCTTTGATCAACACGACCCTGTACCATCCCTCTGCAAGATTTCTCTTTCCTCTGTGGGGTCTTGGAACCACAGCACTTTCTCTTCCTGTGCTAAGATCAGAGGCACAGACTGGTAAAGTTGTGTGCACCTGGCTGTAAGGTCCCCGTGGGCCACTTTGTTCCACACAACCCAGCACCCCGCCCCTGAAAGATTGCCCTTTCCTCTGTGGAGCCTTGGAATCCCAGGAATCTCTCTTCCTGTGCCGAGATTGGAGGTCCAGAAGGATCGGATGTCCAGACCAGACTTCCTCTTCCTGCACTGAGATCAGCTATCCAGAGGGGTGAGTGTGTACAAGCCGTCCTCGGAGATCCCCACCCACTGAGACTCCCCTGACTGAAATCAAAGGAAGAGATGGGTAGGCATCAATACAAGAATTCCTCCAACAACCTGAAAAGTAACATGATAACACCAGAAACCAACAAGTACTCAACAGGAAAACCTGAGCAACCTAACCCAGAAGAAGTAGAAGAAATTGACTTTAAACCTAACTTTATGAAAGAGATAGAGAACATTAAAGAAGAGGTGAAAAACTCCTTTGAAGAAAGAGATGAGAAAACTAACAAAAAGTTAGAAGAAATGAATAAATTCCTCAAAGGTACCCTAGAAAACCAAGAAAAAGCAATCAAACAGGTAATGGAAACAATTCAAGACTTAAAAACTGAAATGGAGGCAATGAAGAAAACACAAACTGAGGGAAGGCTGGAGATGGATAATCTGGGTAAATGATCAGGAACGGCAGAGACAAGTATAACCAACAGACTACAAGAGATAGAAGAAAGAATCTCAGACACTGAAGATACGATAGAGAAAATACGTTGATCAAAGAAAACAACAAATCCAACAAATTCTTAACACAAAACACCCAGGAAAACAGGGACACCATAAAAAGACCAAACCTAAGAATAATAGGGGTAGAAGAAGGAGAAGAAACACAGCTCAAAGGCCCAGAAAATATATTCAACAAAATTTTAGAAGAAAACTTTCCCAACCTAAAGATGGATATGCACATGAAGGTACAGGAAGCATACAGAACACCAAATAGATTGGATCAAAAAAGGACATCCCCTCGCCATATAACAATCAAAACGCAAAACATACAGAACAAAGAAAGAATACTCAGAGATGTAAGGAAAAAGGCCAAGTAACATATAAAGGTAAGCCTATCAGAATTACACCTGACTTCTCTATGGAAACCATGAAAGCTAGAAGGTCTTGGATAGATGTGCTGCAGAAACTAAGAGACCATGGATGCAAGCCCAGACTACTATACCCAGCAAAGCTTTCATTCACCATCAATGGAGAAAACAATGTATTTCAGGATAAAAACAAATGTAAGAAATACATAGCCACAAACCAGCCTTACAGAAAGTACTAGAAGGAAAACCACAGCGAAAGAAAACAAGCAACATCCATAATAACACAGACATCTAACAGCCCACCACTGGCACAACTCAAAGAAGGGAAACACACAAACTCTACACCCTAAAAAAATAACCACAGTTAATAACCTTTGGTCATTAAAATCACTTAATATCAATGGACTCAATTCACCTATAAAAAGGCACAGGTTAAGAGAATTAATACAAAAACAGGATCCAACATTCTGTTGTTTACAATAAACGCACATCAACCACAAAGACAGACATTTTCTCAGAATAAAGGGTTGGGAAAAGGTTTTTCAATCAAAAGGCACTAAGAAACAAGCCGGTGTGGCTATACTAATATCGAACAAAATCGACTTCAAACTAAAATCAATCAGAAGAGATGGAGATGGACATTTTATACTCTTAAATGGAATAACCCATCACAATGAAGTCTCAGTCCTGAATATATATGCCCCTAATAAAAAAGCACCGACATATGTAAAGGAAACATTACTAGAACTCAAAGCACACATCAAACCCCACACACTAATAGCAGGAGATTTCAACACTCCTCTCTCACCAATGGACAGGTAAACCAGACTTAAACTTAACAGAGAAATAAGAGAACTAACAGATGTAATAAATCAAATGGCCTTAATAGACATCTATAGAACATTCCACCCAAACAGGAAAGATTATAGCTTCTTCTCAGCATCTTATGGAACCTTCTCGAAAATTGACCACATACTCATTAACAAAGCAAACATCCACAGATACAGTTTGGAGTAACCAACTGTGTATTATCGGATTATCATGGAGTAAAGTTAGAATTTAAAAACAACTCCGCCCCCAGAAAGCCTACAAACTCATGGAAACTGAACAGTCAACTACTGAACCACTCCTGGGTCAAGAAAGAAATAAAGAAAGAAATTAAAGTCTTCCTTGAATTCAACGAAAATCAAGACACAACATACACGAACCTATGGGACACTATGAAAGCAGTGCTAAGAGGAAAGTTCATATCACGTAGTGCACACATAAAGAAAATGGAGAAAGCACACATTAGAGATTTAACAGCACACCTAAAAGCTCTAGAAAAAAAAGAAGCAGACTTACACAGGAGAAGTAGAAGACTGGAAACAATCAAACTGAGGGCTGAAATCAACAAAATAGAGACACAGAAAACAATCCAAAGAATCAATGAAACAAAGAGCTGGTTCCTTGAGAAAATCAACAAGATCCACAAACCCCCATCCAAACTAATCAAAAGGCAGAGAGAGAATACTCATATTAACAAGATCAGGAATGAAAAGGGGGACATAACAACAGACACTGAGGAAATTCAGAGAATCATTAGGTCTTACAACAAAAGCCTGTATGCCACAAAATTGGAAAATGTAAAAGAATTGGACAGTTTTTTAGATAAATACCATATACCGAAATTAAATCAAGACCAGGTGAACAATTTAAATAGACCTATAAGTCGCGAGGAAATAGAGCTGTCATCAAAAACCTCCCAACCAAAAAAAGCCAAGGACCAGATGGTTTTAATGCAGAATTCTACCAAAACTTCCAAGAAGAGCTAATACCTATACTCCTTAAGGTGTTTCACATAATAGAAATGGAAGGGTCATTGCCAAACTCTTTTTATGAAGCTACAGTTACCCTGATACCAAAACTGCACAAAGACGCAACCATGAAAGAGAATTCCAGACCAATTTCACTCATGAACATCGACGCAAAAGCTCTCAATAAAATACTGGCAAACAGAATCCAAGAACAGATCAAAAAAATCATTATGATCAAGCAGGCTTCATCCCAGAGAGGCAGGCCTGGTTCAACATACAGAAATCTATCAATGTAATCCATCATATAAATAAACTGAAAGAAAAAAACCATATGATAATTTCATTAGATGCTGAAAAAGCATTTGACAAAATTCAACAACCCTTTATGATAAAGGTCTGGGAGAGATTAGGGATACAAGGTTCATATCTAAATATAATAAAAGCAATATATATCAAGCCGACAGCTACCATCAAACTAAATGTAGAGAAACTCAAAACGATTCCACTAAAATCAGGAACAAGACAGGGTTGTCCACTCTCCCCATATCTCTTTAATATAGTGCTTGAAGTTGTAGCAATAGCTATAAGACAGAATAAGGAGATCATGGGGATTCGAATTGGAAAGGAAGAAGCCAAACTTTCGTTATTTGCAGATGATATGATAGTGTACATAAATGACCCCAAAAACTCTACCAAAGAACTTCTACAACTGATAAATACCTTCAGTGAAGTGGCAGGATACAAAATCAGCTCCAAAAAATCAATAGCCCTCCTATACACAAAGATAAAGAAACAGAGAAGGAAATCAGAGAAACATCAACTTTCACGATAGCCACAAATAGCATAAAATATCTTGGGGTAAAACTAACCAAGGAAGTAAAAGATCTATTTGACAAGAACTTTAAGACCTTGAAGAAAAAAATTGAAGAGTTACCAGAAAATGGAAGGATCTCCCATGCTCCTGGATTGGTAGGATCAATATAGTAAAAATGGCAATTTTACCAAAGGCAATCTATAGGTTCAATGCAATCCCCATCAAAATCCCAACAACATTCTTCACAGAACTTGAGAGAACAACAACTAAGTTTATATGGAAAAACAAAAAAGCCCAGGATAGCCAAAACAATCCTATACAATAAAGAAACTTCAGGAGTCATTACCATCCCTGACTTCAAACTCTATTACAGAGCTACAGTAATGAAAACAGCTTGGTATTGGCATAAAAACAGAGATGTTGACCAAGGGAATCGAATCAAAGACCCGGATATTAATGCACAAACCTATGAACACCTCATATTTGACAAAGAAGCTAAAAGTATACAATGGAAGAATGAAAGCATCTTTAACAAATGGTGCTGGCATAACTGGATGTCAACCTGTAGGAGAATGAAGATAGATCCTTACCTATCTCCATGCACAAAACTCAAATCCAAATGAATTAAAGACCTCAATATTAATCTGACCACACTTAACCTGATAGAAGCGAAAGTGGGAAGTAGCCTGCAATACATGGGCACAGGGGAATACTTCCTATGTAAAACCCCAGTGGCACAGAGAATAAGGGCAATAATGAATAAATGGGACCTCCTGAAACTGAGAATCTTCTGTAAAGCAAATGACACTGTCATTAAGACCAAAATGCATCCTACTGAATGGAGAAGATCTTCACTAACCCCACATCGGACAAAGGTCTGATCTCCAAAATATACAAAGAACTCAATAAACTAGACATTAAATTTCTAAATTACCCAATTAAAAAAATAGGTAATGATCTGAACCGAGAATTCTCAACAGAAGAAGTTCGCATGGCCAAAAGATACCTAAGGTCATGCTCAACTTCCTTAACGATCAGGGAAATGCAAATCAAAACAGCTTTGAGATACCGTCTTACACCTGTCAGAATGGCTAAAATCAAAAACACCAATGATAGCCTATGATGGAGAGGATGTGGTATAAGCGGAACACTCATCCATTGCTGGTGGGAATGCAAACTTGTGCAACCTCTTTGGAAATCAGTGTTGTGGTTTCTCAGAAAATTGGGAATCAACCTACCTCAGGATCCAGCAATACCACTCTTAGGAATATACCCAAGAGATGCCCTATCACACTATAAAAGCATTTGTGCAACTATGTTCATAGCAGCATTATTTGTAATAGCCAGAACCTGGAAACAACCGAGGTGCCTCTCAATGGAAGAATAGATCAAGAAAGTGTGGAATATATACACATTAGAGAACTACGCAGCAGTAAAAAACAATGACAGCTTGAATTTTGCATGCAAATGGATGGAAATAGAAAACGCTATTCTGAGTGAGGTAACCCAAACCCAAAAAGACAATTATGGTATATATTCACTCATTAGTGGACCCTAGCCATAAAACAAAGGACACTAAGCTTATAGCTCACAAGCCCAGAGAAGCCAAATAGCAAGGTGAACCCAAAGTTAATCATATATAGATCCTCTTGGAAATTGGAAGCAAACAAGATTGCCAGGCAAAAGGTGGGAATACAGGGGTGGGGACAGAGGTGGGGTATTGTGTGGGGGTGGGGAGAGTGGGAAGGAGAAGAGAGAAGGGAAGGACTGGGGAGACCTTGGGGGAGAGGGAGGGTGGAGATGGAGGAAAGGTGAATATTGGAGGAGGGAATAATATATCTACATTATTGGAGTCATTTTAGGACTGGCAAGATACTTGCTTCTAAGTATCTTGCCAGGTGTCCACAGGGATGTCCCCAGCTAGGTCCTTGGGCAGCACAGGAGAGGGTGCCAGAACTATCATTGTCCCATAGTCACACTGATGAATATCTTGATCACATCCATAGAAATTTAGTCCGATGGATGGAGATAGAGACAGATAGCCACATTCACACCAGAGCAATGGATTGAGCTCCCAAGGTCCAGACGAAGAGCAGAAGGTGGGAGAAGATGAGAAAGGAAGTTAGGACCTTGAGGGGCTGGACCACCCACTGAGACAGTGTGCCTGATCTAATGGGAGCTCACCACATCCAGCTGGACCGGGACTGAATAAGCATATGATCAAACTGATCTCTCTAAATGTGGCTGCCAATGAAGGCTGAATGAGAAGCCATCAACAATGACACTAAGACCTATCTCCTCTGCATGTTTTATCTTTTTGGCTACCTAGTCGATTTGGATGCACACCTTCCTAGGACAGGAAGGAGGGGGGAGGGCCATGGACTTCCCACAGGGCTGGCCACCATGCCCTCTTTTAAGGAAGCAGCGGGAGGGAGGTGGAGAGCGGGAGGGGACTGGGAGAAGGGGAGGAAATGTAAATTCTTTTTTTTTTGGTTGTTTGTTTGTTTGAATGGAAAAAAATAAAAGAATATGGGGAAAAAAAGAACATTATCACTTCATATGGAAAAGCAAGAAACCCAGGATAGCTAAAACAATCCTGTACAACAAAGGAACTTCTGGAGGCATTACCATCCCTGATATCAAGCTCTATTACAGAGCTAGTAATGAAAACAGCTTGGTATTGGCATAAAAATAGAGACGTTGACCAATGGAATCGAATTGAAAACCAGGATATTGATTCACACGCCTATGAACACCTGATTTTTGACAAAGAAGCAAAAAAGATACATTGGAAAAAAGAAAGCATCTTCAACAAATAGTGCTGGCATAACTGGATGTCAACTTGTAGAAGAATGAAAATAGATCCATATCTGTCACCATGCACAAAACTCAAGTCCAAATGGATTAAAGACCTCAATGTAAAACCGACCACACTGAACCTGATAGAGGAGAAAGTGGGGAGCAACCTCCAATGCATGGGCACAGGAGACCACTTCCTAAATACAACCCCAGTAGCACAGACAATATGGGCATCAATAAATAAATGGGACCTCCTGAAACTGAGAAGCTTCTGTAAAGCAAAGGACACAGTCAGTAAGGCAAAAAGGAAGCTTACTGAATGGGAAAAAATCTTTACCAACCCCACATCAGACAAAGGACTGATCTCCATAATATATAAAGAACTCAAGAAATTAGACATTAAAATTCTAAATAACCCAATTAAAAAGTGGTGTATGGAACTGAACAGAGAATTCTCAACAGAAGAATTTCAAATGGCCAAAAGATACTTAAGGACATGTTCTTCTTCCTTAGCGATCAGGGAAATGGAAATCAAAACAACTTTGAGATACCATCTTATACCTGTCAGAATGGCTAAGATCAAAAACACTAATGAGAGCTTATGCTGGAAAGGATGTGGCGTAAAGGGAACGTTCATCTATTGCTGGTGGGAATGCAAACTTGTGCAACCACTTTGGAATTCAGTGTGCCGGTTTCTCAGAAAACTGAGAATCAACCTACCTAAGGATCCAGCAATTCCACTCTTGCGAATATACCCAAAAGACTCTCAATCATATTATAAGAGCATTTGTTCAACTATGTTCATAGCAGCATTATTTGTAATAGTAGTTTAGTTTTATAAGGCTACTCCTGTAGATAAAATAACAAAAATATTTCTTTTTGTCACTGGGGGTTACTGCTGATTACTTAGGTAGTTAGCTGAAAGAAAGTGCTTCTTTGCTATTGTGATGATTTATCTGGATTTATTGCTTAAGAACTGTCAAGAGGATGCTGTCTTTTCCCATTTATTTAAGAAATGCTATGCGACATTCAGAAGCAATGCCTGAAAGATTTTATGGGTCATATATAAGCTGTGAAGAAAAAAAAAGGACTGCTAGCAGAACAGATTCCAACATGAGAGAATAAAGAACAAAACTATCAGAAAAAAAAGAAACAATCTTAATATATTTAATAATGTCTGAGTCTATTTATTTGGCATTATAGATTAACAAATGAAGGTATAACAAACTTAAAAGCACAGTCAGCAAATACTTCATTTCTGAGATTGTGATTACAAACAAGATGGTGTTTCTAGAAATTTCTAGAAGCATTAACACAAAATCTAATAAAGGTACAAATCAGTATCTTTGTTTCCCCTATAGTCCAAGATAGCAATTATTTTAGTTTTATGTGGTAATTATTGATATGATGAGTAAAATATATTTTCTTATGAATGGATTTGTTGTTTGAGACATCTCTACTTCCATACCTATTAGAATCGTCCTGTCAATTTGCAAAAATTCTACCCTTGGGATTTCATTCTAATTGCATTAAATCTATAGATCAACTTAGTTAGAGTCAATATTGTTAAAATATTAAGTCTTACAATTAATTAACGAGGTATAATTTTATCTTTTCCATTTGCTAAAGACATTAGCATAGACACTACTTATCAAGGGCAGCTGGAAAAGGGCCTCAAGGACATTTCAGAAATCATCAAGGCTCATTCTTCTTTCAAGTATTTGCATTTGAGTCATTCTGAATAGGCTGACTGCCAGGACAACTTTGGAATTTTTGTCCTCAATTATATTTATATATTCATTAACTGTGGCCATGCTTTGTATGAACTATGGTATTTTTATGTGATATGCAGTTGTGTATAATACAAACATAACAAAGTTACCATAAGGTCGCAGCACCTGAAAAAGCCTGCAACACATCATTGGGTATTGGAGTCTGTGTGTGGCACCACAACAGGGATCTATGAAAGACAAAGCAAAAAATATTATTACCAAGTTTTCCCCAAAGTTTTATTGCCACTAATGGATAGCATATAAAAGTAGACAATAGAATCAAGACAGTTATTTTTATTACTGTTACTATTGCTGTGTTGGAATATCACAACCAAAAGCAACTTGGGCAGGAAATGATATATTTCTTTTACATTTTCATATTACGCATTATCATCAAATGAAGTTATGGTAGAACTCAAGCAGGGAAGAATCTAGAGGAGGCATGAACTGATGCAGAGGTAGTAGGGGATGGCTGTTTATCTGCTGTCTTGCTCCTCATTGCTTGCTCAGCCTGTTTTTGTATAGCACAATGTGGCCCCACCAACAGTGACATGGGTACTCCCACACCAATCACTAATTAAGAAAGTGACATGCAGGTTTGCTTATAGCCTATTCTTCATGAAGGCATTTTCTCATGATGCTATCTTAAGTCAAGTTTTGTGACAAAATTTTCCTGGAGAGACACCACATACATGTCTATACACCCTGGATAGGGAGCCTACAACAGAGTAAAGTATGGATATGGATACCACCAAAGTCTAACTTGGTGAACAAATGAGTTTTATTGAGGTGACTTAATGCAATAACAATTGCAATAAATGCATGAATGAATACATTGACAATAGACATAAAATAAAATTTTGACATTAAAATTTGATATAATTATACAAAAATGAATGCATTATACAGATAAATAGCCATTTAGGTCTAAGTTTTACAATGATAAAATCAACATACTAATGCCCATAAATAGTTGGAATTGTCATTTTAATTTTACTGATTTAGTTTTCTGCTACTACCATGAAATAATGGGGCCTAAATACTTTATAGAAAATAGTTCTTTAGCTTATAGTACTTCTAAGACATAGCGCAGGCTTTATTTCAACTCTGGTAAAGGCCTCAGAAAAGATACAGTTCTTGTGGAGGTAGTATGTGGAACTGGCAGGACTTACATGCTAAGATAGCAAAGGAATTGGAGTCCTTTGCAGATTTAATACATTTTGTGGCATTTCTCAACGATGTATTGAACTCCTTCTCTGATAATGATAACCTCATTTGGTCCTCACCCTATAAAAGTGCCATCAACTCTTCAAATGAACATAATGGGGATCAGGATTTCAACTGATGAACCTGGGGTATATATACAAACCATATCTATTCTGCTCCCATTCACAAGGATTGTATTTTTCAAAATACATCCATTTCTTCCTCAGTAACCACCGAATATTAGATAATTTCAGCATTGATTTAAGGTCAAAACTCAAGGTCTCATCAGAGAGTTAAGGCAAATTTCCCTATTTGTAAGTCTCTTTAAAGTCAAAAGAACATTACAGACTTGAATGATGCAATAATTGAACAGAATTATCCTAGAGATTACTGTTCTGAGGAGAAAAGGGAAAGTCGAAGAAATTGGTTCAATGTATGGCCAAAAACAACTAGGGAAAATACTAAGTCATATGGTCCCATAGCAGGCTCCCTGTGCTCATGACCTTAAGGAGAAGAGCAATCTCTTGAGTACTGTGATACCTAGACTATTGCTCTGGCTAGATTTTGTGTTGAATTGTGTATTATACAGGTTCCTCCTGGGTTGAAAAAGTTCAACATGAGGAGAATCTCCTTAAACAGGAAAGATAACAACTCACAGTAGCTTTAGGAAGTCCCTGAAACTGAATGAATTCACTATGCTCCCTCTGCTCCAGGGTAAGCAATAAAGACTGTTGAGAGTTACTCTCATACAAGGCAAACTGCAAAGAAGACTGAGACCAGACCTTCTGAAAGGAAGAAGCATAGTTAAGTCCAGCTGTTTGGAAGGGATTTAGACCAGAATTATATGAAAAGAACATTCTCCAACCTGCTGAGCTGCCTGAAGGCTTTTCAGTGAACTCCAGATTCCCAACTTTTGTGACCTGGCATCCATGCTGGGGTATGCTTTAAAGATACAGCTTTCTTTGAATTATTTCTCTTCCTGTAAGCAACCATTTATTCATATTCCTGTAACTAATACTGCATAGTTTTCTAGATTAACAGTACCAGGACTTACTTCTCTTTTGTTAAAAAGACTTTAAGTTCTGACCAGTTTTTAAAAATTATTTTATCAATAAAAATGTTAAATTTCATTGACATTTTTTACACCACTAAGAATTTTCATTTCTGTTTTCTTCCTGTAGTATTCTAAAGTGATAAATTAAATTACTAGGCTTTATGACATAGAGAATTTATAAGCAATATATAATTTTCTATATTGTTAGATATAATTGACTAATATTCTATTTATTGATTCATGATGATGATTTTTACATATAAATTATACATAATTTCAAGATCTTCCAATTTTTGTCTTTTCCATACAAATACTGATTTTTCATGTTCCTTAATATTATTAAATAATGCTTACCTAGATAATTATCTGCATCTAGTATTTGTAGTTGGTATATAATTCTTAACTAAAAATCAATTTTGTTAATGATATAAAGATATTTTTTAGTTCATATTTTTCTTTGACGGGTATTGTTGAAACAGAGCCTTCGCAGTTCAGGATGACCTTAAGTCTTAATATAACCTTGAAATCCATATTTCTTACCTTGCCATCCCATACAATAACTAATATTTTCTATTTTTATGTATTACTTCATTACCTTTATGTTTAAATCATTTGATTCCACCTGAGATTTTATTTCTTATTCATGGATTTTTTAATTATTATTTTATTAAATCTATTGATTGTAGTTTAATTCATTTTGAGACCAGATACAAACTTTTAAGTGATATTCATTTCAAAGTCCACTCAGACTTTTGTATAGTTCTAAACTTTGTTTATTTTGTTGAAATATTTGTGATTGGCTGAAAGAAAATTTTATTTCACTGTACTGTAAATCTTGCTTACTTGTAAATGATGAATATTGTTTAGGTAATCTGCCTTTTACATTTTGCTATGTATTCTATAAAATACTGAAAAAATACATTGAAATATACAGCCATGTGTTCGATTATCTTTTATTATTGGTTATGGCATATATTTATTTCTTAATTCCTGAAAATAAACTCATTGGTATTTTATTGAGAATTTTTTGCATTAATATTGTCCAAAACAAATTGTATGTTGGTATTTTGTTTGCTTGTTTCATATGATGTCTTTATTTGGTTTTGATGTTAGGGCAAGTCAATTTGATACAGTAAGTTAGGGAGTATTCCTGCTACCTATGTTTTCTGGAAGATATTGTAGACTTATTCATATCATCTAATTCTTCTCATATGAATTTCAGGTGAACTTGTTGGTCAATGATTTGGCTAATTGAATCTTTTAGTATAGAGTTCTTTAAAAAATGCTATATCAACTTTTTTTCTGCCCCAAGTCTAGAGACGTTAGAGGAGTTGGATATCTGAAAAGTGTTTTGACATCAGACATGAAAATGCAGTGTTTGGATTTTCCCAGTTGGTTCTTGGTCTTCCTTTGGTCCAGTATTTCCTCAGTATAGTCTATTCCCAGAGTTTTGAAATGGTAATGTATATTCTGTGTCATTATATGATGGAAGCATGTGATGTGTTTTTTTATTTTGATTTTAAAGGTTATTACAATTAAGAGATTGTATGAATCTCAAATGAGACTTTGGACTTTAAACACAGTTGAGACTGTGATAGACTATTGGGGACTTTAGAAGTTGTACTAAATGACTTTTGCATTATGATGTTGTTATAAGCTTATGTGGTCTAGGAGGTGGAATGTGATAATTTGAATGTAATTAGCCCCCATAATTTCATAGAGTGTCACTACTTGGTGTTATGGCTTTGTTGTAGAGTTTATGGCCTTGTTAGAGGAAATGTGTTACTGTGGGGTTGGACTTTAAGGTTTCATGTGCTTAGGATATTGTCCAGTGTCACAGGCTACTTCCTATTACCTGCAAGATGTTGCACCCTCAGCTCCATCTCCATATTTCCCTGCACCCTACCCTGCTCCCTGTCATGATGATAATGGACTGAACCTCTGAAACTGTAAGCAAGTGACCCCTATTAAATATTTTCTTTGTATGAGTTGCCATGGCCATGGTATCTCTTTGCAGCAATGAAACCTCTAAGACATACATGTACCACTGAAATATTGTTCAGTCTTACAAAATAAAGAAATCTTGCCATATTCTACTACAATACGGATGGATCTGGAAAATGAATAGTTTTGTTAAGTGAAATAAGCCAGACATAATACATGACCTTGTAAAGATATGGGATGTGGATATATATAATCAAGCTCTAATACACAGAAATAAGAGATAGAACAGTGGTTACCATGGACAGAAGACAGCGAAATGGGAAGAAAGGGAGGAGAAATGAGAAATGGAAGTCAAAGGACACAATAAAGCAGGTAAACCAGTTTAGAGAACTAATGTGCAATATGAGGAATAAAGTTGTATTATATTGGGGAATTGTATTAAATAAATAGATTTTAGCTTTCATGTCATAAAATTATAATAATGTCAATGTCATAATTAAGTCTGCTCCACTACAGTAACTATTGCCTTATTTATATGTATAATGTAACTTCATGCCAAACCTCAAATATAAAAATAAATGCACTCAAAAGTACTTTATCAATACATCTCTCATGTCTTGTCTGAAAAGCTTCTATATTCAGTAGTTAGTGGTTCTCACAGAGACCCACAATTGGGCAAGATACATATACTAAGAGACTGCAGAATGTTCATCTCTAAATGGAAAATATATTCAGCAGAGCACCCACACTTTTGAGGCTCAGGTTATAATTGAGGAAGTGATATGGGATGTCCTTTTATATATGTGTTGCTGTTGCTTTTATTGGTTGATGAGTAAAGATATTTTGGCCAATGGCTTTACAGAACAAAGACAGGCAGGAAATATGAACAGAAATGTATATAGAGAGTAGGCAGAGTCAAAGGGGTGCCATGTAGCTGCCAAAGGAGGCAGATGCACAGCATCTGACCAAGAAGCAAGAGGCAGCAAACCACGAGCCTCATGGTAAAACACAAAATAATAGAAATTGGTTAATTTAAGAAGTAAGAGTTAGTTAATAAGAAGCCTGAGCTAATAGACCAAACAGTGTTATAATCAATATAGTTTCTGTGTGATTTTTTGGGTCTGGACAGCCGGAAAATGAAAGCGCAGTCTCTGCTTGAAAAATGGCACCACCGTGGGGCAACTCATTCACATAAAAACTGAGAGTACTTGGGGAGAAAATACTAGGCACAAAAGAAAAGAGTTAAGCACAGCATCTTGGTAGCTGCATTTTCTTTTTTTCAGATAGACTCTGTTAGTAGCAAGCAGAGGCACAGCTACTTTAAGAGAAGCCTTCCTGACTCAGCATTAACAGCAAAAACTGCAAGGCTTCTTTAAGAGACAGTGCTTCTGGTTCTTTCAGGAGGTCTTACACTTAAGGAGGGTTTAGTGAGCAGCATGCTACTAGTTACTTAGACCTGCAGTGTCCCTGAAGCTGGGACAGTGTGCATGGCTCACAGAGCTGGCAATGAACAAACTTCTGCCACGTTGGACTGAGCAGAGCCAAAAGGCAAAGCAATCTTAGTCTTAACCATGCCACTTAGCATTTTAAGAAGTGCTCCTGGTCAGAAAATTATTACAGATCTGCAATAAAGACAGATTCAGACAAAACAAACAAATAAAGAAACAAAAAAACAAACAAAAACGTCTGAATGGGTCACAATGTGTTTTAAAATGTATGTAGTCTTGGAAGAGATAGGAAAAAGAGTATATAGGGTTATAAAAGAAACAAATAGTTTTTAAAACATAAAAAAAATCTTTCAAGAGACAGTAAAAGTAATATAAAAGAATACAGACATTCATAGGTTAAAGAAGTAAAGAAAAATAAGCCGTGTAAAAATGAAATATACACAGAGTCTGGATTATGAATATTGTGGTTTTTTTGATTTTTGACTGCAGAGAGACATTTGATTATGGAGGTTGCTAAGTTAAACCAACATTTATATTATAAAGGTGTCTTGACTTCAAAATCTGAGTCTAAGGATATGTTACTTGGGAAAAGAGTTTCTGCTTTTGTTTCCATAGAGGATGAGAGGCTGTGGATTATTTAATGGACCAATCCCCCTCAAAAGGGCTCCATGAACTCTGGAAATACTTTGCCCAATAAAATGTAGGAAACAGTTTGGAGAAAACAACACCCAAATTCCGAAAATCATTGTTTATAAATGTTTGCTTTCATTTAAAGGGGCTTGATTATAAATGATTAATGTTCACAGTCAATTTCTTTAAAAAAAAAAGTAAGGGGTATATGATATAGAGATGAATACTTTGCATTGGTATGGATCTTAGTCTATTGATACAAATTTAAGGTTGATTTCGCTACACTATGTAAATGTATTTCTGTTCTTTTTTTAAGGTATTCTGTTTGTGCAGCTCGTTTAAAATGTAAGGTATAATTAAGAAATACAGATTAATAGATAGCCATCTCTGATAGTCAAACTGTTGTCATGTTAGTTAGGACTTCTAGATATACAGAGATATATTTCAGATGGATAGATTTTTTTTAGATCTTTCAAAGACCTACAGAATATGACATTTAAAATGTTTTAAGAACTTAGACATTTATTGACAGTGAGACATGTCTGCTTCTGGCAGCACTACTTACTTCAGAGAGGTTGAGGCACATTGAAGAAACTCATTATAGAATTTGCCTTCAATGTGACAAGGCTAGCCATTTGGGCAAGAAACTACTCTTGCCTGGACTACTTGATGGTATTCTGTATGAACTGGACATGCAGGACCCACATAAAATTGACGACTAAACATTGCAAAACATGGGATGTACCTTCAGTGTTCATGCTTCAAAGAAGAAACTGCCAGACATTTTACAGGATATAGAAGAAAGTGACTGACAAACAGACAATATGGGCATAATAGATCTTCAAATTTTTTGCTTCAGCGAAAAGTCTGCTGGATAGTATGGTCCTGTAGGCTGAAGATAGATGCCCCAAAGTTACAGAAGAACTTAGGGTGACTCTTCAGGCAGCAAGATGTCTCTGTCAGTTCTAGAACTTTGGAAGATCATTGTGATGCACTTCCTGCTTACTTAGGTAATATTATATCCTTCTGGGGTCTTTGAGGAGTTGAAGGGAGATAGTTATAATTATAGTTTTCCATGGTTATAACGAAAGACAAATTACATGTCGAACTTTAGATTTACAAAGAAATATTGCAACTGTCATTTTTATTTTATACCCCTTTCGTTATATGTAATTTTACAATGTTAAAGTTGAAACGTTCCTTTTTTTTTTTTTTTGGACAGAAAAGGGGGGATGATGTGGGATTTCCTTCTGTATATGTATTGTTTTTTATTGGTTGAAGAAATAAGCCACTTTGGCAAATGGCTCAGCAGAGTAAAGAAAGGCAGGAAATCTGAACAGAGATATACAGAGAGAGTAGGTGGAGTCAAAGAGATGCCATGTTGCTGCTGAAGAATGTAGATGCCATGTTGCCACCAAAGAAACAAGAGGTAACAAACTACGAGCCCCATGGTAAAACATAAAATAATAGAAATGGGTTAATTTAAAATATAAGTGTTAGTTAATAAGAAGCTTGAGCTAATAGGCCAAACATTGTTGTAATTAACATAATTTTGTGTAATTATTCGGGTCTGGGCAGCCAGTAAAAAAATAAAAGAGCAGTTTCTGCATACAAGTAAGAAAATTTGGAATGAGTGTAAGAGCCAAAGACCATGGATGACTATTAAGAAAGTGTCTTCTGGACACAATAGGACAGCTATACATATGAATTTAGCATGAACAAAACTTGTGTAAGGCCAAGTCAGAACAAATCTCGGAGATGAAATTTGGACACACAATTCTATCCCTGCTCATGCAGCTATTGACATTATTAGGTGACTGGAGAGAACCAAACATCAGTGCTCTTGTAGGTTTCAAACAAACAAGCAGAGGAATAAAGTTACTTGTGTAGTAAAATAAAGTAGATATGGGAAGAGCTGAATAAGAAGGCTTAACTGTGATAAAAAATATTGTATGTGCAAAACTCTCAGAGAACTAATAAAAAGTATATAATTATTCCACTAATATTAATATATCATGCTGTATTTTTATTTTAAATGTTTGCTACCTTTTATTATGAAACTCTGCTCTCTCTCTCTTTCTCTCTCTCTATATATATATAGATATATATAGAGAGATGCAAATATATGTATATATACAAGATTGTCAATCTTTATGATTTAGTGACTCTTTTACACTTATGGAATTGTTAGTTTGATCATTTTTATATAAAATCTATTTGGCTGTATATTAATGAAGTTTTTTAAGCTATCTTGTCCTATGGCACATACTTTTCCTCATTATTTTTATCAAAAAATAGACTATATCCATTTTAAATAAGTATAACACCTATGTGCTTGGTGATTTCCACATAGTGATTTTTGAGTATCCAAATTTCTATAACATTTTTTTTCTGTTGATTGTCATATAACCAGATTTTTATAGGTGTGTGTGTGTGTGTGTGTGTGTGTGTGTGTGTGTGTGTATGTATGAGCTTATTTAATTTTAATTTTTTCTGAGACATCTTGAGGTGTGGGTTTAAATTTACTCCCATTCTTAAATATCTAATTAGTTCTCAACTTTAGGTAGCAGAACAATAAAATGAATGTTCAAGCAAAGATGAAGAACTTAGTTTTCACTGGAATAGATATAAAATATTAAGTTGATCATGGTAACAACTTATAAGTTGTTAATGATTATATGGCATCTAATAATAGCATGGTTGTACAATCATTATCACTATCCATTTCTAGAACTCATTCATCTTATCAAACTTCAAGTATAAAGCATTCTACCTCCCTTCCAGGACAGCAATATTTTCAATGTATATTCTCATAAATTTGAATTTTCTATGTACATCATATAAACTTAAGATCCCATGTAATGTTCCTATGAGCAAATACCTACTTATCTCAGCAAACTTGTTTTAAAAGACTGTTTTTCCTCATTAAATGTCATTTTATTCATTGCACTTATCTTAAGTGCTACAGTTATTTTTGAACTCTATTCTACTTCCTTTTTCTTTATATTGGTTTTCATATCATTACTGTTTTGATTACTATAGTTTTGCAAAAAAAAGCTTTGAAGTAAACAACTAAGCCTTCTCCAATTATTCTTTTAATTTTCTCATAGTTATAAACCCACAAAAAACAAATCAGGTGTTGAATAATTCATTTTAGTTCAGCTTTATGACTGAGAAATGATGTAGTTTGAACTTCTGTTGTATGTTTGGGAGGCTGTGGGTGATCAAATAACTAGGACAGATGACAAGGAGAAAATAACCTCAGTGGAACAAAACCTAATGTAATCCTTAGCCCATAGCCAGAAACCAGATCTTATTTTTGAAAGGTTCAGAAACTTCCCCAAAACTCTAGCTGGGCACCAAAAGTTCAAATGCATGTGCTTGTAGCAGACATTTCACATTGAAGCCATAAGTTTCATTGTAATTTCCTGGGGAAAAATGCATTTTCAGAATATTTGAATTTATGGAGAATTTGTAGCTTAACAGTATTCTATCTTGAAGAATGTTTAATGTATACTTGATAAAAATGTTTGTGTATTGCCACTATTTGGCGAAGTATTCTGCATGTCTGCTATATAACTGTTTTCGATTCTTCTATTTCCTTACATAATTTTTCTTGTTATATTTATATCAGTATAACACAGAAATACTAATATTGTTGTAGAGTACTATCTCCTTCAATACACTCTTTGTTTGCTTCATATATCTTGAAGCACAGTTAGTAATATGCTTTTGTAATTATTATATAGCATATGTAAATGCACCATTCTATCAGTATACAATGTTTCTTGAACCATCTAAAATATGGTTAGTGAATAATATATGTTTGCTTGAGTATTACTATTAACTATTCTAATACTTTTTGGCTAAAATTTGTCTAGAAAAATTTCTCTTTTCTTTTCAGATTCTTATGATTCACATATTTATAAACTTGAAGGTGTAACTTATAAGTTATTTAAGTTCTCACTTTTTATTTTCTTGCACCTGATAATGTCAAATTACTTTCTTTCACTTTTAAAATTCATTTTAATTAAGATAAAATTACATTATTTTGTACCTTCCCTTTCCTGCCTCCTAGAAATGTAAGGTATCCTCCCTCCAACCCTTACAATGTCATTAAACATTAAATTGATAACTGCTCTTTCTTGGTTATCACTATGCATAGTTATGGAAATGTATAAATATAACCTGATTACTTAATTTTTTGTTTGTATGTTTACAGTTTCAGGGCTGACCACTTTGTATTGGATAACAAATAAAGGAACTTATCCCTGGGAAGGCTAATTCTCCTTCTCCCAGAAGTTGTTACTTGCCTATAGTTCTTTGTTTAGGAGTAGGACACCATGACATTTTCAACCTTTCATGTTAGTATTACTACTGATATTGCCATTGTTCCTGTATTGTTTATATACCTAATTCCAGGAACGAAGATTTCACTCTGTACCCTCTGGTATTCTGGGCCTTACCATCTTTCAGGCTCCTATTCTACTATTTTACCCGAACCATAGATGTAGGAGCTGTAAGGGAGATTTATCTACTGGGACTGGGCTCCCCATAATTGGTTGATCTCTGAACTGTGTCCAGTTGTGGTTGTCTCCATTTCATATAAAGAGAAGATTCTTTGATTACAGTTGGTTGCTACATTTATCTGTGTCTGTTAGAATAAGATTTTCGATTACAGTAAGGAATTGTGCTGGTCTAGCAAAGAGGCTGTTGTAGAATATTTTCTACATTTCAATACTTGACTAATCCTGGTTAGTTGGGTAAGTTTCTAGTACCAGGCAAAATTTCTCTTTTGTTGAATAGGCCCTAAGTATGCTTAGGTACTCATTAGTGACCAACAATGTGAGTGTCAGGTACTTTGCTGATATCTTACAATGCTGGTCATCGTTGTGGTTCATAGGTGTTGTAGCTGGGTTAGATTACTAATTGCTTCCCTTCCTTGGTCACTTGCATGGTATTCTGGTATCATGGAAGCTAGACTTTAGGAAGGATGCTTAGATCCAGCTTGAATAAAATCATGTGACTCCTGTATCCTAAGGGTATGATATCTTCAGCGACTGGGATTTACCTTCACCCTCTAAGAGACAACTAAGTGTTACATCAACAGTCTATATTGCTTTTGGAGTTCTTTGGTTTTTTTGGACTAACCTGACTAAACATTCAAAATGAAGTTTCTTGTGTCTGGTACTGTATTTTGTTGCTGTTTTTATTTTTAAGTCCATAATTCTAATGGGGGGCATTGTCATCTCAATAGTATAGCTTACTTTAATATACCTTACATAGATGTTGTATAAGTTTTGGTATATAAAAATATAATCCCTTGAGGTTTTCATCAAGCAACCTTGGTGTTATTTGTCCATATTCCTTCTATATTCTCCTCCTATCTTCATCTCTAGTTGGAGGTCCCTCCCCATAATTTTGTTTCTCACTTTATGTGATTTGTAGCCTGCTGTTAACACTCTCAAACCTCTTCCATAAACCTATGGCCCCTTTGTATTCTCTGTGTTTTATGTGGTAACTCCATGTTATATACTGACATTGAAACCCTTAGGGTAGGCTCCATGCCCAGCAGTAGATGGCCAATACAAAATGAATTCAATGTTTTACTTGTAGACTTTTTTCGTGAATTGCTTTGTTTGTTGGTGTGGGATGTCCTTCTGTATATGGTGTAGGAGGTCCTTCTGTTTGTGTGTTGCTTTCATTGGTTGAATAAAGAGACTCCCTTGGCCTTTTGATAGGGCAGCCCTTAGTTGGGTAGAGTAGAAAGAACAGAATGCTGGGAAGAAGGGAAGTGTGGTAGATGCCATGCTTCTCCTGTCTGAGACGGACGCTGGTTAGGAAGCTTTCCCGGTAAGCCACGACCTCGTGGTGACATACAGATTATTAGAAATGGGTTAAATCAAGAATTATAGTTGGCCAAGAAGAGGATAGATCTAATGGGCCAGGAAGTAATTTAATTAATACAGTTTCTGTGTAATTATTTTGGGGGTTAAGCTAGCCAGGTGGATGGGAGCTTTATCTGGCCCCATGTTGGGCACCAGATAAAGCACAAAATAATCCCACACCAGTTTGGATTCAAAGGGTTATTTATTTGAGGGGAAAAAACTTACAGAACACCGTCCTACACAACAACCAGGAAAGGAGTCTAGTCACTGGAGCAAGAGAGCTAGTGGAGGGCTGCCGCTGCTCTTTAAGGAGAAAGAGACCATGCCCCAGTAGGCTGGTATCTCAGCAGCTATTGGCTGAAGGAGCAGAAGGAGCTCCCACAGCACCATATGTGTTGCTCTTTTCAGTAATGAATAAAGCTGGTTCAGCCAATGGTTTAGCAGAGTACAGCCATGTGGGAAATCTGGCCAGAGACATAGAGAGAATAGGCCGAGTCAGGGAGATGTCATGCAGCTGCTGAAGGAGAAAGATGTCAAACAGAATCTTACCGGATAAGCCACAGCCTCATGGCGATACATAGATTAATAGAGATGATTTAATTCAAGATGTAAGAGCTAGCTAGATGTAAGAACTAGCCTGAGTCATTGGCTGAACAGTGTAATTAACATAGTTTCTGGGTGATTATTCAGCTCTAAGTGGCTGTGGGAAAAAAGAACAGTCTCTGCCTACTGTGTGTGCTTTCTTTCATGTTACTAATCTTTTGCTTGTATATTATTGCTTCTGATTTTATATTTTCATGAATTTTTGTACATGTATATATAATTTATATGTGTGTTCATGTGCTGTTTCTTCTCTTTTTTACTTGCCTCTTTATTTCCTAAAGAAAGAGAGAAAGAAGTAATAGATTTAGATGGGTAGAGAGAAGGGTAGGCTCTTGGAGGATACAGGGGAAGGAAAACCATTATCAGAATATATTTTAGGAATTTTCAATAAAAAAAACTAAATAAAGAAAAAAGAAAGATGTGCACTAGAAATAACTGATGAACGAAAACATGTTGCATTTGTCTTTCTGAGGTTGGGTTATATCTCAATGTAATCTTTTCTAGACTCATTCCTTTACCTGTAAATTTCATGATTTCCTCTTAGTTTTAAGTTTTGTTGTATTCCATAATATATATGGACCACATTTTCACTATCTATTCATCTGTTGATGGACATTAAGTTGTCTCCATTTCTTTTCTATTGTGTATGAAGTGGAAAAGAATATTGTTAAGCAAGTTTCTGTGGAGTAGGAAATTGAGTCATTCAGGAATATTATAAGGAGTAGTAAAGTTAGAAAGACATAATAGATTTTTTTTTAGTTTTTCTTTTCTATTTTTTTGAGGATCTTTCCTACTGATTTCCAGAATAGCTGCACCATTAGGCAATCCCACCAACACTGAGAAGATTCCTTTTCCTTCAAACTTGGCCTGCATTTGTTGCTGGTTGTTTTGTTGATCTTTAGCATTCTGACTTGAGCGAGATGAACTTTTAAGCTTTTTTAAATTTGAATTAATCTTATTTTAAGAATAAAGAATACTTTTGAATTTTTGTGATATTTCTCAAACACTGTTCCTTCTGCCCATGTGATTCTTCTCTTGAGTCTTTCCAATAATTTTTCAGTTGATTTATGTTAATTTTTGCTCCATAATTACTATTTCTTTTTTTAAATAAATGTTTCTTCTTTGATATTTTATTTTTGCTCATTTGCTATTTTCCCTATTCTTCAAATTTTTGGTCTATGTCTATACATTTGTTTTCTCTTTTCAAGTTATTTAATGCACTGTTGTTTTCATATTCAGTAAGTATGAATCCTGCTCTTATTTCAGTGATATCTGGAAATTTATTTTATTCTTTAGAGTTTGTTATATTTTCTAATTTATGTGATTTTGAGTACTTATTCATTGTTAAAAGTTGTCTGTTGCAAATAAAACATACCTTTCTTCTCTAAGACTCTACAGACTTTCTCTTTCCTTCATATTTATTCTTACACCTGAGTTGACAAGTTTGCACAAGACGTCTCTGAGCACATATGTCACTAGTGTTTGTCTATGTATTCACCTAAACACGTGCTTGTTTTGAATATTTTCTTTTGAATATTTTTATTTTATTTTATTTTATTTTGAATATTTTTATTTCCTGGTGTCTCTTTTTACATATTTCTTAGTTCATCTGTGATTAGACTATAGGCCTATGTATTCTATTTCTTTCCCCAGGCAAATGGTAGTATTCTTTATGAAAGTTTAATGAGTGATAGCTGCTAATTTTTTATAGCTTATTTCATGCAAGGAACAGTGTGATGCATGAATTAGTTAAAATGAAATGGAGTTAATAAAATGTGTTTTTTTTAACACTGGACCTTTTGTTTTCTTTCTTGAACATTATCAGATGGACTGTGATCCTATTTTATATAGTTGTTAGTGATATGTCTACATGAATGCGGGTGCATCTGTGAGGCAATAAGGCCTTGGAATTTCCAAAAATACCACTTTGTACATTAAATTTCTGCCTAAGCTTTGATTCTTTGGTCACATAAATAGTTGATTCAACCCTCCAATTCAAGCAAGCCTAGATGATGTTTGAAAATATTATGGAATTTTTTTCCATTTCAGAAAGAATCAATTTCAAGATAAGCAGGTGTTTTCAACTATTTCCCTCAGTTAGGAATATTTTTCCTTGCTCAAACAAACTGAACATATAAATCTTTAAATACAAGTGGTTTGTGTACATATCTGTACTCTGTGTTATACCTTGTATATGCCCCAGGCTCATTCTTTTCTTTCATTTCTTTCCCATTGAAAGCAATGTCTGGCAAATGACACAAGAACTGCTGTGAGCTGCAGGAAATCTTTGTGATTCGTGCACTTTGGCTATTTTTATACTATAATGATGTATCTTACTTTCTCCATATTATATAATATATTTATCTTTTAAAATATTTTCATCCAATCTCTTTGGTTCTTTTATAACAGAAGATATTTTTGTATAATAAAATTCCACCATTTTGCCACATATCAAAATCTTTTATTATCCACTTTTTTCCTATGCTCATTAGACATCAGAGACCAAAACTATCCTGATTCTGTTATACTTTTCTATAAACTGTATTAATTTCCATAGTATCAAGAGCTCCAACTTTCTTGATGACAATTTATAGAACTTGGTCTCTATGATTTAAATTTTGAAAATATTAACTTATGTAATACAAACACTTTGAAGACAAGACTTTGAAATAAATGGTTTGTATATTTATTTTTAAATATTTGCTTTTAAACTTATAGCTATGATTAAACTGGACTTCCCCAATCAAACTCTGTCTCTATTTATATGCTTTATTTTTAGAGAAATTGAAAGGATAATTGAGAAGGTAGAATATGTAGTAAATGCTGGCACGCATTTACAAAAGTAATAGAACACATGAACAAAGCAATTCCCACAAGAAAAAGATACTAGCTGCCATTCAGATAAAGAAAAATATATCCTGGAGATAAATAGAAATTTATAAGTAAACAAGAGACAAATTAGTCCTTATTCACTCATTGGCTTGTTGGTAAAAAGAAATATATTTATCATTAATCAAATATATATAAAATATTAAAATGCAAATCATGCAATGTAATTAATTTTTTAGATTTGGAAAAATGACATTAACCCTGACAATATTTTAATTGTCTCATACTGACTTGATAATCACCAGTTATTTGTAACTTGCATATAAGTAAACAAATTTCTTTAACAATGGAGAACTGTTAGTTGTTTGTCACTGTTAACAATACCTTTGATATCTTAAAATCACAGAGAATAGTTTTGGCCCATGGTTTCAGATATTTTATTTCATGTGTGTTTAGCAAGTTTATTTTGGACCTTTGAAAGACTCTTATAACAAAAATGCACAATAAAGCAAAACAGTTCACCTCATGACAAGGAAACAAAAGAGGAAACTGGTCTAGGCTCTTACTATTCCATTTAGCAACAAAACCACAATGGCATGAGGACATCTTGCTAAGCCTAGATATAGGGAGGAGGGCCTTGGTCCTGCCTCAAGTGGTGTGAAAAGCTTTGTTGACTCCCCACAGGAGGGCTCACCCTCTCTGAGGAATGGATGGAGAGTGGGGTAATGAGAAGGTGGGGATAGTGGGAGGAAGGGAAGGAGAGGTAATTTGGGTAGGTATATAAAATAAAAAGATTGCTTTAAAAATATAATAAAATAAAGTTCCAGTAAATCCCAATGGCAGAAAGCTGTAAGCCAATCCTGCAGCACATACTAGGTTTAAAACTATTACAAATCCAAATGGAAGTGGGCCATCAGGCACAACTTCAACAGAGTGACAAAATATTTTACTAAGACAGTAATAAGCATTATCCCTGATAAAATAATATCAACCCAATAAAATCAAGCTGTTGAACTATTTGTTGTAACATAGCAGAAAAAAAATTATTGTCTGGGTTATTATTAGATGTTTTGCTCATGTTTAGACATAACTTTTTCATATTTTATGCAAAAAATAGTCTTAAACATATATTTATATATTACAGGTTTTTGTGTTAAAATAAGTGGTTCTTCATGTTTAAAATATTTACTTTGAGAAATATAGTTTTTCTTTCAACCAATGTAGTTAGATCACTTTAAACTTCTACATTTAGATCCCACGCTAGCTAGGTTCATCTGAGAAGAGAGAACTTTAACTGAAGAGTTGTTTCCATCAGATTGCCTGTAGGTAAATCTATGACATATTTTCTCAACTAATGATTGATGTTTGAGATACTAGCAAATAATGGCCATAGCATGTCTGGGCAGTTGGTCCTGGGTTGTATATAAAGGCAGGCTTTGCAAACTATGGATAACAAGCCAGGAAGCACTATTACTAAATGTCCTCTGTTTCAGCTCCTGCTTTCTGGTTTATGTATTCAATTCTTGCCTGACTTCCCTCAGTGATGGACTACAATTTAGAAACTAAAAAAAGCCTTTCTTCTCAAATTAGCTTTTGTTATGGTGACCATCACAGTAATAGAAAGTAAGCTAGGACAAACCTTCATTAATTATTACAAGCTAACTTTAGCTTTCTATTATTGTTTAAATGATAAACACATAACCTGGGTACACATATCATATGATATTGTGTACCCAGTTTTAGTGACACATCTGAGATCAATATTGTTATTTTTGCCTAGGAAGAAATCTGAGAAAATATTGAGACCCTAACTGCTACAAATTTCTAATTTTATAGAGCATGCTTTAGTTAAAATAATTTAGCCAAAAAAGTCAAATTATGCAAATTAAATGAGTCTCTATGGTATTACCGACAGTTGTAAGATGCCATGTGGGTGCTGAGAATTGAACCTTGGTCCTCTAGAAGAGCAGTCAGTGATTTCATTTTATCCCAGATGTATTTCTCATATAATACAGATTAGTGATTTCAGTTGTAAACACAGCATGAGTAGCATATGAGGTCAGTGTTATGCAAAAGGCCCTTGGTTCGATTCCAAGCATAGGAAAAATCTACATATATTTTAATATTTATTTTATAATGTGCTTGAGGTATGTTATATTAAAACTACAAGAACTACAATATTTAACATTAGAAAAACTTTACAGGCAGTATTATATATACCTATATAAAACCTGAACAAATCACCATATTATCTTCTATTAAAGCTTAAAACATTAATGTGTGTCAGGCTCAAGAAGTGAACAAAATAGTTACTACTTACTTGTATCACTGCTGCAGCAAAATACAAGACTAAATGAAATTAAGAAATATATGCTTTATTTAGTTTTACGATTCAAGTGGCAGCAGTCCATTATGACCAAAAGCAGAAAACATCAACAGAAGGAGGCAGAGGGACACAATGTATCTCAGTCAGTAATAGAGATAGGGGAGTGCTAAGTTCAGATCATTTTATACTGTTGGTGTGCCAGGGCCCTGGCCCAAGTTATACCTTGTTTAGGATGGATTTTCTCACCACAATTAGTCTAATAAATGTAACAGAAGTAAGATCCCAAAATTTGTTTCCATGGTGGTTTTAAAATCCATCAAGTTTACAATCCAAATTAAGTATTACAAAGTGGTTTAAGAGTTGTGAATTACTATACCAGTCTATATTCATTCATTGAAAGTATTATTAGTTACTTGGTAATCTTCTATCTTCATTCATTAATCAAGCTCAATAAGTGATCTCTAGAAAGATTTAATTATTTGAGATATAACATTCATTATGTGAATTCTATATCCATTTTCAAAATTTGTTTTGGCAGCATCACCACTATACTAATTAACAGCTTCTATGTGTCAGATATTTGATATTTGTTATGTCCCTTGGAATATGTATAGAAGCATATGTACAATAAAGTGTTGCCATAGACACATATCTAAAAAGTGAAGTAAATTTAAACAATTTGATAATAAGGAAATAAATTTTAGCTTTTTCTTCAATTTCGTGTCTAGTCCTTAAATCACTAGGCCAAAAATTGCAGTCCACATTCTTAAGAGTGTTTTCCAGTTGTTAATAAACAAATGACAAAAATAAATGAATAAACAACTTATTAGTCTAAAACTATGAACAGAAATGTTTGACAATAATGATGGAACAGAATGACAAGGAAAAATTGCAAAAGAAAAATCATGGTTCTATAGTAATTATTAAAATTGCACATAATTTATGCAAGGTTTGGAACTCTGTTTTGAAGTACAAATTATTTTATATAAAATTATATAATATATAATGTATATAAAATACATTATATAAAATATTTGCAATTATATACAAGTATATAAATTATCCTGACATCAGAGTTTGAGATTAAAATTAACTTTGAAGTACATTCTCATAAATCATGACATATTTTACTTGAGTTACCTAGGGAGATAACATCTCAGAGACATATGTTAGACTGTATAGAATAAAACAACATTTACAATAAAGTTCAGTTTTCTAAAACAGGCTTTGCCACAATTCTCATGAGACTCCTAAAATTTATGTTACTATATTTACATTCTTCTTGATAATAGTTTTTAATTTTAAAATTTTTAATTTTTACTTAGGTCACTATACATTTGCATGATAGCAAAGACAGTATTAGCAGTCAATGATTTTCACATATAAATTTAAAATGACAGTGATATCGAATGCTATAACTTGTTGACTTAATTTACCCAATACAGTTGTCTACTTGCAAATAATGGTAGAGTTGTTTAGATGCACTGAAATTCTACAAATTAATGCACTGACTTTCTACAAATTTATGTAACTACTATGTCTGTGTCTTCTTGTAAGAGTCATATTCAGTGCAAATATGATTTGTTTTAATCTACCTCTCTAATTCATCAAGGATTAAAGAAAGGATCTTACTCGATTATAATAAGGTCATATACCAGCCTTCATTATCAGAATCCTACTGAAGCGTGCTATCAATAATTCTGGTTTGAGGATATTTTGAGTTGAATATGATTGCTCGAGTTCAATCTGTAGATTAAGAAGTAAAGTGAATGAGGACAGTCTACATATACCCCAGTGTACAAGAGATAGCATGACTCTGGTGTTCTGCATAAGTTAAAAATCTGTTTAACTCACAGATAATGAACAATTTCCTATGTACTATTAAACCTAAGTTAGTAAATTATTTTTGGCCTCGTGAATTGACTCAACATAAACAAAGACCAATTTAAACTCTAAAACAAAATATTCATTTGAAAATTAATTCTATTATGACAGTCATTCAGTCATCTTTGTGAGATCATACTACACAGAAAGTGGTTATTGATGGTTAATGAGACTATAATTATACCTCAAAAGCATGCTGAAACCTTATGTTAATGTGTGAAACATTCGGGGACTCTCAAGGATTTGAAACTACTAAATACTATTGAAAATGATACATAAATGGATTTTAGGTGAGCATGGAAATTTTTGAATTAAAATATGACAATTTCTCAAGAAGACAATGTCAGTTGAGGATTAATAAATGCTTCTTGTCTTAGAGATTAAAGAAATTAATAGATTTTAAAGAGAATACATTTGTGCTGCTTTGAAAGGGGGTGAGAGTAATAATGGTTGGGGAAAAGCAGAGAAGTAGATTTTATAATTTCCATTTGAAAAAACCATTTAAGTACTCACCCACAATCTCCACACATCTTCCATGAGCACATTCATTTATATTGCTATCTTTACTAGATGTAGTAAAGAACACATTTAGTACATTGGCCTCACATGCTGATAAATTAAATTTGAGAAGAAAAACATATATGGTTATTCAGCAGTACCTGTTGCATTTAAAATATGTAATCTGTTCCTATTTTGACTTCCGTACCCAACCCAATATCCTGTAAGTCTAATTTACCAAGGTATTTTACAGTACTTGTTAAAATACTTATTTTTAATGATGTGTGTATGTATGTGTATGTGTTTATGTGTATATGTGCATCTGAATGCAGTGCCCACAGATGTCAGAGACAATGGATCCTTGTGAAGCTGGAGTGACAGGCAAGTAAACTGGCCAATCAGTGTTTATTTAAAATATAACTGATAGAATACAGACCACTGTCCCACACCACTTACCCCTCATTTTCTTTTAAACAAAGGAAAAGATCCATAGTCCATTTTGGGGGAATGTAGGTGTAGTTTTCCAGGCTATTTCCTGCTGGTTGGGGGTGCTGATAGTATTATGGGAACCTAAGAAAATTTAGAATTATGATCAAGTCCTGACTGGAGTATCCTGTGAGGTTTGATCATCTCAGGCAGCATCTTGAATCTGTTCTGGATGTAGAACTCTGACATCTAGGCCATCTGATCCTACAGGAGATTTATCAGGTGGTCTTCCTTCATCAAACCTGATTTTTCTTAACTCAGAATAAATCCATAGCCTCTCATTTTCTGTGGAAACAAAAACAAAACCTCTTCCCCAAAATAACATATCTTTTGGGTTCAATTTTGAAGTCAAGGTGCTTTCAAAATACCTATCATGGATTAGTTTAGCAGCATTTATAAATAAATATTTTTAGCAGCTGTTGCTCCTTCCTCAGCATTCAAACAATTGAAAGAGAACATAATTACATATGGTATCCAGACTCTGTATTTTTCATCTATATGTGGCTTTATTTTAACCTCTATTTCTTTTATTTTTACTTTTAATTTTTGGATTTTTGAGAAAGGTTCTCCATGTATCTTTGTCCTGGAACTCACTCTGTAGATCAGGCTGTCCTTGAACTCACAGAGATCCACCTGCCTTTGCCTATCAAGTTCTGTGATTAAAGATGTATGCCACCACACTTTGAATTCACAGAGGTCTGCCTGCCTCTGTCTTCCAAATGTTGGGATTAAAGGAATGTGCCACCACACCTTGAACTCTCAGAGGTCCATCTGCCTTTGCCTCCCAAGCACTGGGATTAAAGGCATGTGCCACCATGCCTTGAAATCACAGAGGTCTGCCTGCCTTTGTCTTCCAAGTGTTGGGATTAAAGGTTTGTGCCACCACACCCAACTACTCTCATTTTTTATTTTAAGAACCTTAACCTTCTTCTTTTCTCTTCCAAACTTGCATATATTTTTAACACACTGTAAACCATTTAGAGGTTTTCTTTGCCTTTGAATCTCTCTTTACTGCATCTCTCTCTCTCTCTCATTTTCTGACCACATGAGTCTTTAATTTGCTAAGCAATATGGGTAGGATTAAAGCCATGGCTTTGGCGACTGGATCCAGCCCATTCCTTAGCTTTCTGAGATTCCAGCCTCATGGCGGAGGTACCATGTTAATTGCCACAACTCTATGGCATTTCAAGGTCCCTGCCACCACCAAAAAGTATGCGGTCAGCTTTTCATCAACACCATTTAAGTGTTTTTGTGGCAGGACCTCTTAAAATATCTGCAAGGTTTTGCAGCTAAAGCTGAGTCAGGAAGCCTCTCTTAAATGAGAATGCTTGCCTCTAGTTAGCTGAGCCCATCTGAGAAAATGCTGCTATTAATAAACCATGTTTAACTCTATTCTTTTTTATCTAGAATAGCTTTCCAAGCTCACAGGCTTTATGTGGATGCAGTTGTCCACATGTTGGACACCATTCTGTTATCAGTGTTTCTGTCCTGCCCATTTCCCACAATTGTTAAGTTCCAAAGAAATCACACAGAGGTCTACATTAACTATAAATTCATTGGCCCATTAGCTCTGGCTTCTTATTAACTCTTACAACTTATATGAACCCATTATTCTTATCAATGTTATAATCTGATAATCTTATGGGGATCTAAAGAAAATTTAGAATTATCATCAAGTCCTGACTGGAATATCTGCTACATATGCAATTAATATAAAACAAAATGTATAATCTCTCAGAAATGTGAAACATCAGACAAGCTGGACAAACTAATTTCTCTTCCAAGCTGAGGAAAATATTCTAGATAAAATATTATTGAAAGTGTGATCCTGTATGCACTATAGGACAAAACAGTACTTTGAAAGCAATCAAGCTTCAAGCAAGTTTTAGGATAGATGTGAAAGCAGGTAACACAAGGTGCATGATACAAAAATGTTTTGACAACTTATTAGATAAGGAACCTAAGTTAGAAAAAAGTTGCAGATCGTTATTTCTGCAGTTGAACATTTTCAACTGCTAGACTTCCAATATCGTCAAAATCAAAAGGTGATGATAGGATCCTGAGAACCTCTAGTAACACCTGAAAGTGAGGATCATGTTCTCATTTGGAAAGGCCAAGACCAGGGCCAATCAGGTATGGCTCTCAGCAAGGTAATCCTATGGAAGAATCTGGTAGTTGAAACATCTGGCCACTGCTGGAAGAAAATCAATTTTCTATAAAGAACATTTTATTTATAGCTAGCTGTGTTGTTTTCTTTGTTTAGTTTTAGTTTTAGTTCATAAATACTAAGATTAGTGATCATAAAAGTGACAGTTTTGTTAAAAATCATAAAATATGAAGCAAAAACTAAACAACTAACTAAATCGAGTACATGTGGAACGACTTAATTGTGGCATTTTTGATTCTAGGGAGTATTTTTCCCCCAGAGAACAGGAATGTGGCTAATAAGACTTATAAAAGATTTGATTGACACCTTCAAGATTACGAAGGGCTCCAATTAAATCTTTCTAGGCTTTCCTTATAGTTCTATGCAATAACATGAAAATCAAAGTGTCATTTGAAATTAATAGCTGACAAATTTGAGTATAATCATTCTTGCTCTGGTCAATGGAAAATGGGCTAAGACTATTGAAGGTCAGTGAGGCCAATTCTGTAGTCAGTTCCAAGAAGGGTTTGGCAATTTTATGAGCAGTAATAATGTTTGTGCATTTCCCATTAGCTAAGCTAATGAAGAGTATTCAAGGCATACTGTAGTATTTAAATAGTGCATCCCCATACATTAAAGAAATAATTTGATTTTTCACCTTGCATCATTAAACTCAGATTTAAAAAATCACTTTCTTCTGTAAAACTTTAGTTTGTAGTGAAATCTCATCTTTAGACTTCATTCACAGAATTAACAAACATATGACCCATTTGTGGAACAACTAATGCTTTGCAAAATATTATACACTGATAATAACTTACTTGTCATAGTTTTTTGTTTCCCATTGCCTGAGAAAAACACCCAAAACTGGTTAGCTTGCAAAGAAATATGTTTATTTGCTTCACCAATTTTGAAATTCCAAATACTATTTTCTGTCTCTGGTGTGGGCTCCAGAGCATTTACTATTTCACTGAAATACAAAAAATTACATGATGAAAGAAAAGAAACACCAAAAATCAGAAAATAAGGAGGGCACAGACTTGCACTTTTATAACCACTTCATAATGAAGGATTAAGAAAAATACATTAACTCCCACTTAGATTAGTGACTTCATTTGCCTATTAATTTTTTGCTATGAAATATATTTTATGCATTATTTTATTTTTTGTTTGATTCTTGGGTCTTGATATTTGACTTGAGTAATTTCAAATGCCTCACCTTTCTGCCTCAGTCCTCTGAGATCTGGAATTGAAGTATTATACATATGTATCACCATATATAGTAAGACTCACTTTTAAAGGTTTCACTATCTTTTAATATTATCACAATGAGAATCAAATTTATACAACAGGATTTGTTGATAATGTGCTTCCAAATGATATTCCCCAAATAAATAATAATTGTATGAGATAATACTCAGATTCTGTTTCATAAGCTTAATTTAGCATGTGTATAATACAAATGACACATTTCCCATAATTCAACTAAACTACATCACTATGAAGAGCTACAATTCACAAAATGTTATTGAATGGCATACCTAAATTTCCCTACACTTAACAGTATGAACAGGTCTTTTACCTACTCATGGTACTCTTTTCCTTCTTTTAAGTTACCTTGTGCAGCCTCGATTAGAGGACCTTTGTTTTCTCTTAGTATATTTTATTTTTTCTTGTTTGGTTGTTGTCTCTTTGAGGTTTACTACCTTCTGATGGGAAATGGAGGGTTATATCAGTAAGAGAAGAGGTAAGGTAACTTGGAGAAGAAGGAGGATAAAGTGTGGTCAGGGAATATTGTATGAGTGAAAAATCTACATTCAATTTTGAAAAAGGAAAAAAGGCCAATGATTTCATTTCTCTATATCTCAGTTTTTTCATATGTATTACAAAGAATAATCCTAAAGATACCCTAAACTCTGGTGTTCTCTAAAGTTATGAATGTAGGTTACCTGTTACGGTTAACCTCATTTGCACAAGCAATCCCCCCAGTGTCTATGTTTAATAAGATTGTAACATATATGCAATGTTGAGTAAACTGTTAAGAGTCAATGCACTCATTTTCTGAGGCAGTAGATTTGAAACCCTTTTCTATTTTCTAACTTAATTTTATTCTTTGTAAAAATGAAATCTTACATACCCCACTGATACTGTGTTTGAACTTTACACTATTGTGAATTTAGATGTGTAAATACAAAATATATTTTAGTTAAAATTAAATTAATACCTACTTCAACAACTATTTTGTATGAGATGGAAAAATGCAAACAAAGGACATATCCAATAATTTTCACTATTTTACTCAATTATTTCTGTAATATGGTCAATGTTTACAAGTGATCAGGCTAATGCCATATTATCCTCTGTATGGAGGGCATGATTTGTCCTGTTTACTATAATGAAATCAATTTTCATACTGGGTTATATCCCTGAGCTGACACCACAAATGGACAATCCATTTTTTACTTCTTTTGCCCTCTTTCTTATTATTTACAAGGGTCCCTGGAGCCCTCTTACATCTTCAGCTAATTTATGGCCCCGTGCTAAGGATCATGGGAAAATTTTTGAAGCTGCCCTAGTTATTTTAGAGGTTCAGGAAGTCAGAAAGACTCTCTCCAGTATTCCTATCATTAGAGAGTCATTTTCTATCATTAGATAATCATGCTATAAAATACTGTGAGATAATATTAAGGGTGAATTTTTTTTCACATTTAATTTTTTATTATTGCATTATAAATAGTACCATTCAAAATTTCCACCTCCTCCGCTCCTCCCATTTCCCTCCCGCTTCCCCACTCCCCCTCCCTTTTTCCCCTCCAGTCCTAAGAGAGGGCAGGTTACCCTGCCCTGTGGGAAGCCCAAGGCCCTCTCGCCTCCATCCAGGCCTAGGAAGGTGTG
>PVIU01017164.1:9843-42835 GCA_004026605.1 Ondatra zibethicus
TTTTTTTGTTTTTAGTCTTGATAGTGAAGGCATGGCAGTGGGAGCAATTTGGAACTGGCTTGCAGTATGAGGTAGATATCTGGTTAATTGAGATGCCATGGAAGTAAGGTATTGCTAGAAACCAGTGTTAGGCGATAGCATATGAGTTCTACACTCTAGGACCCCATTTCTTTGACTAGGTCCTACTTCTGAACACTCTACAAACTCGCCAAACAGTGTTAGCATATATGGGTGAAGTGATAAGGTATATGAGCCCAAAAGGGGTAGTTTATATTCAAGCTACAAATCAATATGAGGCACTAGAAGCAACAGCTTAACATACAAAATTTAAGTGTGACACAATTGAAATCAGACCAGATAGTACACTAATTCCTATACTTGCTTTTAACTGTGGAGAATTTTACATACTACAAGTATATTCATTTTATATTTCCTTACATTTTTACATTTATTCATTTATTTTGTGTGGAGGAATGTTTGGGTGTGCAATAGTGGAGATTCATGGAGGGCATGGATACTAAAATATGGTGGAGTTAAGGAAATAACTTCCAGGAGTTGCTTTTCTAGTCCCACTATATAGACTTCAGGGTTCAAATTCAAGTCATTGGGTTTTACAGAAAGTGAGTTTACTTACTAAACCATATATCAGACAAATTTTAGGAATTTCAAATATTAAAGATGATGAAGTTTGACCATTTGGAAGTCACACATGGCTCTGATGATACACAAAATGTTCTCTTCACTTATTTTCCAATATGTCTCCAAATCAAACCACCATTCCAGTTATTATTTAGTTTCTCCTCTCATATAGATACTGTGATTTGCATTTTTAATGTTTTAAAGGACTAAAATTACACACTATGTCTACTGTCTCTTCTGAATTGTTTCACTCAACATAACTGTGGTTGATGAGTGTTGCTCATGTTTGGTATTTACTCCACCATGATGCTGTGTTTCCCTAACATGTTAACCTTATCAATATCTCTGGGTGGGAATGTCTCCAGCTTTGGTCCCTTCTTTATTCTTGATATTAGTAGCTCATTGCAGTTATCCTTCACTCCTTGGACAGTAAATCAGGGGATTCTAAATTTTATAAACATTTTCAAATAACTATTTATTAAAGAAAGTCAGAAAACCTTAAAGATGGTCTTCCTATTTAGCTGATTTTCATTGTTATTATTTTCTCTTCTCATATCTTGATTTTAAATGTTTCCTCCTTTATAAAGTTCTCAGCTTGAAGAATAGATTTTAAGTTTAGAGTGTTATTTCATTCCACAGTCTATAGTAGTGGATAAAGTTGATAGCACTGTTTATGTACTGACTGCAGTTTTACTTCTGCTTTACCCTGCAACTTCGTAGTCTGGAGTTCAGCCATCTCTGGAGGGTAGCTTATATGCAAAATTTTAGATTTCACCCTCTGTTCTCCCTACATCCATGCAATGCTTCATGAATTTTTGGTTTTTGCTACCTCCTTTCACTCTTTGTTTGGAAACCTCTCATATTTCATTTCCTATTTTCTTTGCATGCATTGCGCAGGTATTGGAAATATGTTGAGATTACCTCTCTATTATATTCAGTTTATGTGCTTAAGTGCAAATGTACAGTACAGGTAACTCCAGAGACCATGAGTGAGCTTGAATCTCCTGAATTTGGAGTTGAGACTTTTGTGCTGTTTTCAGAAAAAAAGCAGTAGTTGCTCTTGTCCTCTACGTTGTCCAGAAACATTTGCTGGTATCTTGATGAAATTTTTTACAACCCCAATAATTACCTATTTTAGTAAAATATATTCATATGGGTATATATAACTATATATGTGCATACACGTATTTATACATATATACAATATGCATATGCATGGATATGTAAGTACACACACTTACATAAATACTGATTCCTGATATGTGCATTTAATATTCAATGACTGGATAACAATTTATTCCAATGTTCTATTTATTTTTTAATTTTTGTGTCAAGTTTTAAGAATTTTTTTTGAATCTAACATACCTTTAAAACCTGCCTCAAGTGGTGACAGTTTTCTCTATTTAGATTACTGAAGCTTTCACCTGGGTAGGAAAGAATTCATGAAGGCTAACTGAACAAACATTTATCATTTTTAGAGTTAATTCTTTTACTTTGAAAGGATGAGATTTAAGTGCCAATTTCTCCACACCATGAGATTATCTACTTTCAGGATGATAACCAAAAATAAACCAAAGCTGTTTTTGTGGTTTACATCTTTTTTTTTTCAAGCATTAGGAAACACTTGCTTTTCTGAACCACTCCTATTTACTTCATCATTTCAGAAGGAAAACACTTTTCTCTGAATTGATGACTACTTATTTTTCAGCTAAAGTAAATACAGGTCTATATCTCTTTTCATTTGCGTGAGAAGCTGACACATTCTGTCACAACATAGCTTGAGTAAATGGGAAAGTGACAGCTTCCTGGCGAAATTTTAAAGAGATAAACATCTATTTTTGTTTAAACAGCCACTAAAAAAAAAAAAAAAAAAAAAAAAAGATAGAAGCTTTCCAGGTTGAAAGGAGAAAGCATGCATGAGTGGTGCAAATTGGTAAATGCATGCATGCAAGAAAACTTCTGATGTTCACTTCTGCTTTCTTGAATCCCAGTTCAGTGTTTTCTGAAGCTAAATGGTAATATTCATCATAGTACAAATGTCATTAAGTGAAACAATCCATTATCATGGGTTAAAAAGATATGCAAATAGGCAATTGTTATAATTAGAAACAAACAAAATTTCTAAATTGAAATTTTGTATATTTTCTTTTGTGTGATGCAGAAGTACATCCCAATGTGGGGCAAATATTTGCCTACAAGCTTTGCAGGAACTGTCTGCACTCACGTTATTGCTGCTTCTACTTTGTGTGACACTTCTAAAACGGCTTTACTTATTTATTTCTTAGTAGGCAGGGTGGCATCAAATTCAAGACATTTCTGAACTGACTTTTCAAGGCAGTCCCCAAATTCAGGTTCTTTCTGCCTCAGTTTCCTTGCTGCTAATGTACAAATGTACACCATTGCCCATGATTAAAATAATTCATTTCAAAGTTAATTTTTCTTTATGTCTCTTTTACTATTAAATGTGTTACTGCATTCATCTTTGTGCATTTTCTTTAAATTGATCTGGTCAGTACACCAAATTATTGTCTCAGATATCAATATTTGCTTACAGCCTTATACTTTCTTATTTGCAATAATATATAGAATAGAGTCTTAAAGTAACCATAAACTCATGTAACTTAAGTGAGTGTCTAACATTTTAAACTTAGCATAAAGAGTTTAGCAAGTAAGAAACTCTATGTTGGTTGCTAAGGTGTAAGATCTCATTATTGTCTGTCAGTGGTTTGTTTTAAATAAAGTAGTACAAGATTTTTAAGTCATGTTTCCAATCCCCATTGATGTGACCCTTCTTTTTAGGTTTACTCTTCTATCTTTTGCTTTAGTAAACACTAATGATGCATACATTATTTGGCAAGACTTTTTATTTCAAAGTCACCGTGTAGTCCTGCATGACTTTACACAATCCCTGGAAAAATTTATTGTATTCATTTTGAAAGAGAACAATTTTGAGTTTATGTTTCAGTAATGAAATAGACATTGATAGTTTAAGACATCTTGTATACAGATATTAGTGATATAGAATCATATACTGAAAATTGATGTTACACCATTAAGATGACAATTAACACATGAACTAATTACCAATATATTCAAATTATTTCAAGATTTAGCCAAGAGAGAGATGTTTGTAAAATGTAGTTGAAGAATAAGATTATAAATGATTACTTTAGACAAAATTATTATGAAATTTTGTGTAAATGTAAAATATTTATTCATTTTCTTAAAATCTAAACATTGTTCAAAATCTAAAACCATTTGCTACTTTAACTTTTTCTGCATACAAATTTGAAATACATATTTTGAAGACACATAGCTAGCATATATATGTGTAATGAGCTTTATCTTGAACTTCACTGTGGACCCAATGGGTATTCTGGCTTACACAGTCTTGCTGGTTTAAAGTCATAGGCAGAAATTTAGACTTCAAATAAAACATTAATACCAAAGCAGGAGAGTTAACAGCTACAATACAGACCACAATGACTGGCTTCCAATATTCAAATACTGACTTATTCTGCTGTAAAAGTAAAAAACTCAGGCTGGGATTTAAATAAACAGTATATTTACTTTACATTGATGTCTTTTGATTAACTGTAGAAGACATTGCTCCAGAAAGCATCTGCAGTGTCAGTAATTCCATTAACAAAGAAGCTACTTTATTATCAACATACTGGAGATTCATTTTAATGTGTCATTTGCACTTCAAAGTCACATAACTTTTATTATGGTAAATCAATTAAAACTATTTCTCATGATAATTTATCTTCAGCAGAGTTTATCATCTCAGAGAATGCAATATTTCCCAATTTAACTTCCAAGGCAAAAGTGATGTAATTTGAAGGCCTTTTACTGAGCTTATTAAGCATAAAGATCACAGAAATTTCAAACCCTGAAAGATAACTGTTTCATCTATGTGATAAAATGAAAGGCACAGTTTTGTAGTCTACTATAGGTTGTGGAGACAGTATGTTAATTAGCAATATAACCTCATTTACTGATTTTTTTTCCGTCTGCTATTTTAAAAGACAATATAGTAAATGCACACAGTTGCTTTGATATTAGTTTTGAGGAGAACATAAAGGTCTATATAGAAACAATTTTTGAACAGAATTTCTGGATGACACATTCACACATTTTGTGAGTTTCAATGGCTTTGTAAGAACATGCTTTAAGGGTTTAAACCTATTTCTTATCTTGAAAATTGTCATCAGATTTTCACTTTCTTTATTGAATATTTCTGAAATAAACAGTTTTAATACTCATTCATAGTCTGGAAATATTTGCATGGGAATGGATTTTATTCTCCCATGAATTGAGGATTTAAACTGAGAGGATATTTGACGTTTATTCCATGGTTTGAGAATTATTGCCCATAAAAATTTAACCCAAAACCTTTGTTAATGAGATAGCAAGAAAAATACTTGTAATTTTTGAGTGGCACTCAGAATTTGTTGTCTTGGTGCTTCATAAGGGTATACAGTGTGTTTAATATAAATTTGATTAGGTCCATTTTATTTTATGATGAAACAATCAATATACATGGCCTTTTGCCTTCTGAAATTTTTATCTGAGTTGCTTGTAAAACTTCATTTAAATGAATTCATTTTCTTTTCAAAGTTGACAATTTTCATTCTTTAAGTATGGAAAAATTTGTGACTAATAAATCTTATATAGCTTATGCATTCCTTTAATGTTTAAGTTTTTTTCCAGCATATGCAAGAGGTAACATAGTACCCACAGAGAACTGGGCTACCAAGCACTATTGGAAATAGAACATTTAATATTGGTAATTGAAAGATTAGAACCTAATAATAAACAAAGTGTCTGTACAATTGACCATAAAGCGAATCAAAGTTAACTGTAATGAACTACCTACCTATCATCCCTCCTGCAAGTCAGAGGATTTCTTGTGGCCCCTGTAGACTGGGACAAAGGGTGTTTGCTCAACTCTGGTATGTAACAACTGGGAGGACTGGAGTTGGAGAGATTGAAAACAACATTTAAGCCATGTCCTGATCAGGGTTATGATGGAATGTTTGAACTGTTGCCTTTTTTTGGCAGTGTTTATGGAGGTGATATAGGTTGGCAGTATCTTCATTTTCAAAAGAAAACTTTATACACACACACACACAGCATTTGGAAGTTAATAACATCTTAATCTAAGGAAATGCTTCAATAAATAATATACTTTCTCCTTTTTGCCTATAGCTCAGAAGCCCTGTTACACATGATCTTCATGGCCTTTTGCTCCAAAGAGGAAGGTTCCTACTTCTGAGTAATCTTGAATTTTACCACTTTACATTTACCTTTAGTACCAGGAACTGCCATCACAACAATGAACCTGTATTTTCCTTTGGGAAACTTCCAAATTATCTTAATTTTTAGGCTGAGAGAGCTACCACACTGATAGCTTTCTTTGAATTTTCATATTGGTCTAAGCCTGTATTTTAGACTTGGTCCTATCTAGCTCTTATAACTTAAATTAGCCTATTTATATTAATCTATGTTTTATCATGTGACATTACCTCCCTTCCACTTTGCCCTTCTGTTTCCTTTCCATGTCCCCTTATGTTTCCTTGTGCTCCTAGATTTCTCTTTCTCTTCCTTTTTCTCCCAGGAAATACTACATTTACCTACTGCCTACTTATTCACCATTTAGCTTTTTATTACACCAAGCACAGCAATAGAACTACACGCAGTGTTCAAATATGTCACAACAATCTACATTTTGAGTTACATTGCAACTTTTTTTTTTATTTAAACAATTCTTGTTAAATACACTAATGTCACAAAGTTTTACCTTAGATAAGGCAGATGGAGAGATCTAATAAAATATCAGTTAACTGTGACAGTGTTTGTAGAGTTCTGTATTATTGCCTTCTTCTAGGACAAAATACTTCTAGGACAAAAGTTAACTTAAGGAAATGGGTTTATTTTGGCTCAAGGCAGAGATACAGTCTAAACGGGTGGAAAGTCATGTTGGGAAGAAAAGACTCAGCTGGTCACACTGTATCCACAGCCAGGGAGCAGAGAAAAACAGAGTCTTGATCTCAGATAGCTTTCTCCTTAGAGCAGCCCAGGACCCTAGTCCACTAAATGAAGCCAGTCATGTGTAGGATAGATATTATCATGTCAATCAGTATAAACTACGCAATCCTTTATATGCATGCCCAGAGATTTTACAGTCCCATCAAGTTGACAATCAATGCTAGCCATCACAAGTCCACTTGTCAGTTTGATATTCAAATATACTATTTATAAAATCAATTGCTATGTAGTTACACAAAACCTGCTTTGTATTTAACATTGTAATTTGTCCATTTTTTCTTGTGACTAAATTATCTTTTAATACATGTTTTAGCTACGTAGTAAAGCACACACAGTTTCTTTGTGGGGGGCTATTTTCTGACTAAGTAGTATCAGCAGTTTTCAAAAAAGGCATATCAATTTAAGCCAAATATTCCTCTTCTCTTCCTTATGATATAATGGTTATCTTGTAATATAAAATCCAGTCTTATTTCTAAATCTCCACAGCCTGGAGCAGTTGGAATGCTGTTAAACATTCCAAAGTGCAAGCCTATTCTGAGATCTCAGAAAACAATGTGACCATCTATACATGATATGTAATGATAAAGAATAAAAATTTGTTTTTTAGTTTGGTTTCTGATTTTTCTTTTAAATTTGATTTTGTTTCAGGGGGAGGAGGTTTCAAGGACCGATGGTGAATGCAAGGGGAAATAAGTTGGATTTGAATGCATGATGTGAAATTCACAAAGAATTAATAAAAGTTAAAAAAATGAAAAAATAATTTTAAAAAGTTTAAAAGTTAAAAACTAAAGAATTATATGTCAGCTAGTTTTATGTAAATATGGCTCAAATCATGAGAGTGGAGATCACAATTGAAAAATTTCCTTCATAAGATTGAGATGTAGGCCTGAAGGGCATTTTCTGAATGAGTGATTGACTGGGGAGGCTCCAATCCATGGTGAGTTGGAACATCCCTGGGATGGTGGTCCTGGGTTCTATTAAAACAAAACAAAACAAAACAAAACAGGGTGAGCAAACTATAAAGAGCAAGTCAGTAAGCAGAACTCTATGGACTCTGTATCAGCTCCTTGCAGAGGGTCCCTGCCTGCTTGATTTCCTAACATGACTTTCTTTGACACAGAACTATATAAACTACATATTATATAATAAGCAAACTAAACCCCACCTTCCCCAAGTGGCTTTTGGGCATGCTATTTCATCACAGCAATAATAATTCTAATTAATTCAGAAGGGGGAATAGCAGTTATGACCAAACCAATACAAGACAAAACCCTGCAGCGAAAATTTTATATTTGTCCTTCATATACAGGAAAAGAGACTCATAATGCAACCATCAGGCTTTCAAAATGCTCACGTGGCCATGACTTTCCAGCTGTGTTGTCTATAGTACTAGATCTTTTATGAGTAGCTCTTCTGCATGCATACACCTTTTCTTGGGGAATGCCCAATTGTTCTGTCATCTTCAAATATCCTAGGAGTTCTACTGCAATATATTCTTAATCTTTATAGCTTTCTTTTGTGGAGTCTCAGGGATGAAGAGACTTTGAAATTGCCATGTATGCCTAGCCTCAGCAGCTCTGTGGACCTGTGATGTGACATTGACAACCCCGAGACAGTGCAGTTTTCTTGTTTAGAAACTGGTACTATAAGGACCATGTTGATCAATTCTGCAGTGCAGAATATAGACTACAACCCACTCATACATACACTTCCCGTGAAAATATTTCCCCAGGCATATTTTCCAGAAAGACAGAACTCCTTGTCTAGAATTTTCATTTTAGGCTGTTTATTTTTAAATGAATTTGTATTTTCACAAGTTCAAGTATTGGGTAGTAGAGTTTTGATGGCAGAGAAACTTTCCTCTCCACCCTGTGGAGAGCAACGGGTTTCTGCTTTCACAATCACAGTCTCTTTTTTGTTATCTCCTTTTATTCTGCTCTTCCACGTGTTCAAGTTCATTTCCTTGATGAAATGAACAAAGTTTTTGTATCTTTCTACCCCACTTGTTGCTCTTTTTCATTTTAGCTATGGATTAGTATGTTGATTAATAGCCATACCAAACTCTGGATGTTCTCATGCCTTGAAACTTTGCCAATTACTTTTAAGTACAAGAGTTATTTTTAAATGTAACATCTCAGGACACAGACATAACAAAATTAACGGCTTTGTCAGAGAATATATCTGATGTCCTGTGTTGTTTTTCACTAAATTCAGTAGCTGTCCTTTAGAAAAATGCTGTCCTAATCACCAGTTGCAGTTCGGAAGGGACCAGTACTGGTTCTGTTGAACTGGCCGTAGCCAGGCAGAAATTCTTTTACCTCAGGCACTGGGTCTATCGCAGCCACTAAAGGGAATTTTATCTTTATCTCTATTCTTATATTGAACTCAGGATTCAAAGTCTGAGGTGAAATTCTGATTGCTCGGAGATTGACTAGCAAGCTCATAGCCCACAGCTCCCTAAAGCAATGTGTCCCTCTGCTCCACCCCTACTTAGAAACCATCACTACACATGGATCCCTACCCCTTTCTGTCAGCTAGTTGATGACTCAGCCACCTGACCCCAGGTTAAGTTTATTTAACCAGACAAATGTAACATGTCTTAAATTAATATTCTGCACATTCTACCTTTTCATATAAATAAAAAGGTTTTAACTTAAACATAGTAAGACTATATACAATAAGAACAATTATCAAGTAAGAATTGCATTCACAATGCCCAGTTCATTTAAGTCTGGCAACTTTAAAGAAAATACTTCATAACCTATCTTATCTTAGTGAATCCAAAACTTTATACCTAATTTATTTTCTATATAACTAAGGAAAACTGCAATTATAACTATCTAGTCTTCAACTCCATCAAAGTGCACCACAAGTATTACCTAACAACAGAAACATCTTGTTTGCTTCCTGGAAAATCAACCAAACTTTCTCTCTAATATTGGGGCATTCATTTACACACTATAGACCTAGTCTATCTGGCATACTTTTCAGTGACACAGAAAATTTGAAGGACATTCCTATGTTGTATTGGCCAAGATCATCAGTTCCTATATCTGTGCCCTGCAGAATGTCTGGCAGACTCTTCTGTGAAGCAGGAATCTTGAAGTTCAGCAGTCATTTTCTTATGAGTCCTGTGTGTTTCTTCACTCTGCACAGCATATTGTTAGCTGTGAAAGGCAAGAGCAGTTTCTTTGCCATATGGCTAACCTTGCCACAGTGAAAGAAAGCTCCATAAGGGTTTTCTTCAATGCTCATCATCTTTGAAGTAATTTGGTGCTGCCAGGAGAAGATGTGTCTCATTGCCATAAAAAACCTTAGGTTATTAAACATCTTAAATTCCATATTCTGTAGGTTTTTGAAGTATTTGAAAATTATCTGTATACATATATACTTATTTCCCCTAGAAAAATACCATGTAGTAAAATTAACTTTAAATTTGTATCAAGATACCAAAATCCAAAACTGAGATTAATATTATTCTTTTTATTCTATATCACTATATTCCCCTAAATTTTAACAAAAATCCATGACCCACTAAATAACTAAAAATCTCCCATACCCCTCTTGTGAACGTGAGTGTCCTGTTTCCAAGCTGCTTCTTGTTGTCTGTGGATGAAGGCATCTTCAGGTTCCCTGATAAATCTGGAGATAATGGCCAAGTTCTGGGAAGACTAGCAATAATCTTTGTAGATCTATTTCACCTGTTTAACTACAGGTAGTCACCCTTTGTAGTAAGAGGTGGGCGGGCCATGTCCCGCTGCCCAGATAGCTTAACACCTGAAATAACCACACAGAAATTGTATTAATTAAATTACTGCCTGGCCCATTATCTCTAGCCTCTTATTGGATAAATCTCACATCTTGATTCAACCCATTTCTAATAAGCTGTGTGTCACCACGAGGTCGTGGCTTACTGGGAAAGATTCAGCATGTCTGACCTTGCAGCTTCATGGTGGCTCTCTCTGACTCTGCTTTCTTCCTCCCAGAATTCAGTTCTGTCTCTTCCACCTACCTAAGTCTGCCCTATCAAAAGGCCAAGGCAGTTTCTTTATTCAACCAATGAAAGCAACACAAATACAGAAGGACCTCCTACACCATTTCCCCTTTTTCTGTTTAAACAAAAAAGAAAGGCTTTCACTTTAACATAGTAAGATTACATATAACAAAACAGTTATCAAGCAAGAATTGTAGTTACAATCGTTATATCTATTTTATCTTTTATCATAACAATGCAAAACTATAACTATCTATCTATTCTTCAACTCCATCAAAGACTCCAGAAGGATATAATATTACCTAAGTAAACAAGAAGTAAGCAATTTTCAAAACTCTAGAAATGACAAACATATCTCACTGCCTGTACAGTCACCCAAAGTTCTTCTGTACCGTTGAGGCATCCATCTTCAGCCTACAGGCCCATAGTATCCAGCAGATTTTTTCATAAAGCAGGAAATTTCAAAGACAGTTCAGTCACTTTCTTCTGTATCCTGCAGAATGTCTCTCAGACTCTTTCATGAATCAGGAACCCCAGAGGATCATCTCACATTTAGGCAAGTTCAGCAGTCCTCTATCAATGGGTTCTTCATGTCCAGTTTATGCAACAGTCCAGGCAAGAGCAGTTTCTTGAGTAAATGGCTAACAAACTCTATAAGAAGCCTCTTTGATGCCCATTTTTCTCTTGAAGTAGATTGGTGCTGCCAGGAGCAGACGTGTCTCATTGTCATGAAAAACCCTAAGATATTAAAACATTAAATGCCATATTCTGTAGTCTTTGAAAGATATGAAGAATGCCTATTTAACTGAAATATATCTCTATATATCTAGAAAATCTAAACTATTTCTCCTAAACAACGCATCTTTTATGTTAATTTTACAAATACTTTTTTACTTCTGTTTTAAAGTTAAGATAGCCCGCAAGTATCTAGGTTGGTTCAAGTTTGAGTCCTATTCACAATCCCATGTCTCCCAGCAGTTGTGTTTTGCTCATCAGCATGCAAAAATTTCAAAATAAGCATAACAAAATGCAGGATCTAGACTCCTCGTGTATTTTCCTTCTTATGTGACATTTTTCTTTTGTACTACTTATATGCTCTCTCTTTATAGATTTTAGTACATTTTAAACTATTTATTTTTAAATTGTTTTTATTGAGCTATACAGTTTTCTTCACTCTCCTCTTTTTCTCCCCTCTTGCCTTCTACTCTCTCACATGACTCCCGTGATCCCAATTTACTCAGGAGACCTTGTCTTTTACACCTTCCTATGTAGATAAATGAGTGCCTCTCTTAGGGTTCTCTTTGTTGCCTAGTTTCTCTGGGCTTGTGACTTGTAGGCTGGCTTTTCTTTGCTTTATTTTGAAAAGCCACTTATTAGTGAATACATATTATATATGTCTTTCTGGGTCTGGATTACCTCACTCAATGTGATTTTTTTTCTAGATCTGTCTATTTCCCTGTAAATTTCAGGATGTCATTATTTTTTTAACATGATGTAGAACACGATTGTGTAAATGTACCACATTTTATTTATCCATTCTTTGTTTGAGAGACATCTAGGTTGTTTCCCAGTTCTGGCTATTACAAATAATGCTGCTGTGAACTAGTTGAACAAATATCCTTATGGTATGACTGAACATATTTTGTGTATATATCCAACAGCAGTATTGCTGGGTTTTGAGATAGATTGTTTCCTAATTATCTGAGAAAACACCATACTGATTTCCAAGGTGGTTGTACAAGTTTTCACTTCCACCAGCAAATAGAGGAGCATTCCCCTTACCTCACATCCTCTACAGTGTAAGCTGTCATCAGTGTTTCTGATCTTCATCTTTCTTACTGGTGTAAGATGGACTATTAGAGTTGTTTTGATTTTCATTCCTCTGATGGCTGAGGATGTTGATCATTCTCTTAAGTGTCTTCCAGCCCTGTGGGTTTTGTCTGTTGAGTGTTCTATGTTTATATCTGTACTCCATGTTTTAATTGAACTATTTGTTCTTATGATGTCAAGTTTCTTGAGTACTTTATATAATTCGGAGAGCAGTCCTCATCATTTTTATAGTTCATTATTTTTGTTTCTTTCTTAACCTACATACATTGTAAAATATGCTGGAACAATTTTAGAGGTTTTTTTTTTCTCTCTGGATCTTTTTCTGAGTATCCTTTAACCTTTATTGACCCTGTGAGCCAATAAACTGCTAAGCCACACTGTGCTGCTGTGTCTGCTGCTGGCCGTGCCTGCTTGACTAGGGATGCACTGCTACCCACTTTTAAATTATTCATTAATCAAGAAAAGACCCCAAAGACTTTACTACTGACCAATCCCATGGACTCATCTTCTCAATTAAGATTCCCTCTTCTCAGAAGTATCTAAAGTTGTCATGATGAAAACTAAATCAGAAGACTAAGTAACTCTCAGATGATTTTGGCTTGTGTCCATATAGTAAAATGAAATTAACTTCTCAATTTACTTCTAGTCTCAGTCATTTACCTGCAATTTCACAAAGCCATTTTTTTCTTAAGAGAAGAACAATACTCATTTGTGTAAATTTACCATATTTTCTTTACATATTCTTTGGTTGAGAGACATCTAGGTTATTTCCAATTTCTGGCTATTATGTATATAAACACAACAGATGCAGTAGAGCAGCTGTTCTTGCTATAGCATGGGAGTATCCTTTGGGTACATATGACTAAAAGTCATATAGTGTAGATTGATTCCCATTTTTCTGATGAACTGTCAAATTGATTTCCATAGTGACTGTATAAGTATGCACTCCCACCAGCAAAGGAGAAGTGTTTCCCTTGCTCCACATTCTTGCCTGCATGAGCTATCACTTACGTTGTTGATCTTATTCATTCTGACAGGTATAAGATGAAATCTCAAAGTAGTTTTTATTTCTATGTCCATATGGCTATTTTGAACTTTTCTTTAAGTGATTCTCAGATATTTGAGATTCCTCTATTGAGAATTCTCTATTTAGGTCTGTATAGTATTTTTTAAGTGTATTATTTGTTTGTTTGTTTGTTTCATTTCTAGTTCCTCAAGTTCTTTATATCTTTTGAATTTTAGTCCAGTATTGGATGTGAGTTGGTGAAAATCTTTTCCTATTCTGCAGGATTCTTCTGTGTCTACCTGGCACTGTCCTTTGCCTTACAGAACTTTTCAGTTTTATGGGGTATCATTTATAAATTGTTGATCTTAGTGCCTGAGCTATCAGTGTTCTGTTCAGAAAGTTGTCTCCTCCACCAAAATGGTCAAGATTATTCCAAACTTTCTCTTCTAACAGGTTTAGTGTGTGGTTTTTCATTGAAGTTTTTGACCTACTTAGACTTGAGTATTGTGCAGGTTGATAAACATGGATATATTTGCATTCTTTTTTATTTTTTTATTAGATTTAAAAAATAACAATCCAAATTCCCACTCCCTCCTCTCCTCCCATTCCCTCAACATACCCTCCCACCTTACCCTATCTAATCCTCAGAGAGGGTAAAGCACTTTGCTTTGTGGAAGGTCCAAGGCTCTCCCTACTATATCTAGGCTGTGCAAGGTATACATCCAAAGATAATAGGATCCCAAAAAGCAAGGACATGCAGTAGAGATAAATCCCAGTGCCACTGTCAGTGGCCCCTCAGTCTGCTGCAGCCATACAACTGTCAACCACATTCAGAGGGACTAGTTTAGTCTGATGCTTGTTCTATCCCAGTCCAACTGGAGTTGATGAGCTCCCATTAGCTCATGTAAACTGTGCATTTGTTCAACTACGTTCATAGCAGCATTATTTGTAATAGTCAGAACCTGGAAACAACCAAGATGCCCCTCAACGGAAGAATGGATAAAGTGTGGCACATTTACACACTAGAGTTCTACTCAGCAGAGAAAAAAATTGGCATCTTGAATTTTGCAGGCAAATGGATAGAATTAGAAAACACTATCCTGAGTGAGGAAACCCAGATCCAAGAAAATGAATATGGTACATACACACTCATAAGTGGATACTAGTCATAAACAATGGACATTGAGCCGATAGTTCATGATCCTAGAGAAGCTAAGTAATAAGGTGAAACCAAAGAAAAACATATACAGACCCACCTGGAAATTGGAAACAGACAATATCACCTGACAAAATTGGGAGCATGGGGTGGGGGATAGAAGGAAGGAGACAAGAGGAACAGGATGGAAGAAGGAGAGGATTTAGGAGAACTTGACGGTATGGAATAGTCTAGATGAAGGAAGAACAGATACGAGAGCAAGGAAAGAGATATTTTGATTGAGGGAGCCATTATAGGGTTAGCAGTAAACCTGGCTCTAGAAAATTTCCCAGGAATCCAGAAGGATGACCCCAGCTAAGATCCAAAGCAATAGAGGAGCGGATTCCCGAACTGGCCTTGCCCTGTATTCAGACTGATGATTATCTTAAATATCACCATAGAACCTTCATCCAACAACTGATGGAAACAGAGACAGAGAACCATATCGGAGCAATGGACTGAGCTCCCAAGGTCCAGTTGAAAAGGAGAAGGAATGAGAATATGAGCAAAGAGCTCAATACCATGAAGGGTTCATCCACTGAAACAGTTTACCTATTTGAGTTCTTCTACCAGCAGACATCCAGTTTTAACAGCATCATTTTTGAAGGTGCTGGTTTATTTTTTTCAGTGTATATTTCAGGCTTCTTTATCAAAAATCAGGTGTTTCTAGGAGTGTGGTTTTATGTCTGAGTCTCCAATTCTACTCCATTCATCAATGTGTCTGTTTTTATGCCAATACCATACAATTTTTATTACTATAACTCTTTTTACATCTTGAAATCAGGGACTGTGACACTTCCAGCAGTTCTTTTATTGTTCAGTATTGTTCTGTCTATCCTCAGATTTATGTTTTTCCATATGAATTGAGAATTTTCTTTTAAAGATCTTTAAAGAATGTGTTGGAGTATTGATGGTAATTGCATTGACTCTGTAGGCAGATATTTAGCTAACTTGCCTAATACCATTTAACTCTGATTTTTATACTTGTTAAGATATTTTTCCTCTTTTTGTTTTTCCCAGTCATAAAATGAGAAAGGATAAAATTTCTATGGTATCTTTAGCCACTTGCCTTTACTTGTATTATTTTCAATAAGTAATTTATTAAGTTGAGACATTTTTCCAATTTATAAGAAATATTTAGGAAGAATCTGGTTTCTGGTTTTGTTTTTAATTTATCTATTTATTTTTTGCTACATTTAATTCCAAAGTTCTTTATGGTTGGTGCTAAACTAGAATATGTTTTTATTTTATGAGATAAAATATTTTATAAAAATTTTAAAATTTTCTTATTCAGTCAATATGGATTATAAGACAGTTAAAATTTGGGGAAAAATAACATTAATCTCACATTTTCTTCCAAACCATTTATCTATAAAGCAGAAATTGTATTCTTTTTATATGTTGTTTGAAGGAACTAGAAGAGGAAATTTATTAGCTTAGGATAGATTTTTATTTATATATAAAACATAATCACATCAAACTACCCTTCCCCATTCTTCCCTCAAACTCTTTCCAAGTAACCTGGTCCCTTTGCTGTCTCTCATATTCATAGCCTCTGGCCTCTTTTTCCTGAACTGTAGCGACCATCCTCAGAGCTGCAATTCCTGGCATCCATCACTATTCCCAGAGTAGTTCTAACTTTGGGAGAAAGGGGCTACAACCCAAGGAATTAAGGTATAGGATAGACACTGGAAATAGCAGGGAAGCAAGATATTTTATTGAAACATTAAAGTGGACATAAACCCCTCTTTCACTGAATTCCTCTAGAGACAGAAGCATGGAACTTGAGTCTCATAAAAGGTAATTAATACATTCAGATTGCTGATGTTAAAAACTGTTTAATTTATTCAAGGCTGAAGAAAAATAATTGCACTTTTGTTATTCTTCATGAAAGAATATTTAGCATTTCATCAGTAGTGTCAGAAACCCAATCTGGCTTAAAAGTCACTATATAGCCCAGGGTAAACTCATAATTCATAGAATCACAACAGCTTCTGACTTCCAAGTGCTGGAATATATGCATACAGTATCATGCCTTATAGAATTCTTTTGTTTACTTATTTATTTTTGCCAGTTTTGATTAGTTTATTGATGTTGATTGACGGGCTGCCTTGGGAGAAAGGTCTATTTTTTAGTACAGGCTAACCTAGAATTGGTGAGACTCTCGCCACCTTTCAGTGTGCTGGAATACAGGCAGGTGCCGCCCGACAAGAGAGTGACACTTATTTATACAAATTTGAATGGAGTATATTATGGTATTATATTAAAATGTACATCAAATTAAAATAGTAGAAAAAGGCATTCTCTGTTTATGAAATATATAGCAGTGTAGAATTTTGAATACATTAATGATATAATTAAACACAAAAGCCAATTCAGTGAAAAGAATTCAAACATTCAAGGATGTGAATAGTGTCAAAACTGTTGATATGAAGCAAATACTCGTAGGTGGGGAAGAAGGAGACCCTTCGATTCCAAGAAATTTGCATTAATTGCAAGGTTGGCATCCTGCATGTCCTCATATCTCATGTTTTGGTCCTTCCAGGTGCTCCTCATAAGTTAGGCTGTTTTGCGACACAGTGACCATACATGTTTTGTTCTTTTTTACTGTTCCCTCTGCTTTGTAGACCTCTTCATTACCCGTCAAGTTTCCACTTTCAACGTATTTTCACTGTTTATTTTATCAGCCTATATTATTTAGCGGTTTTTATTCTACATGTTTCAATGCTTTTAGTACCATATTTTAAGAAGCAAGTAAGAGCAAATATTTACTGTGGTGTGTAATAGACTAGCATTTGGAAATGACTGGATACTAAAGATAAGCATAGGGATACAGGAGTTCATAATTAAGTCAAATATAAAGAATGTAATATTCTGAAGGTCTCATGACTCATGATACAGCGTGGCATACATCTGAGAAAGCCAAAAGGAGGATGGCTAGTTATCCGGATTTCCTTAAGTATCTCACCACTGTCTTATGCTGCTTTCATCTCTGACACTGAGACAGCAATCCAGATGTTGATGTCTTCTTCCTCAAGCAGAGAGTAGAAGGGGCTCCCTCTGGAGGAATTCAGTGGACTCTGCATGTGTCCATTTAGGCATCTTTTACAGGAGTCTGGCACTTGGCTCATCAAGTCAAGGTAGCTTAGTTTGTACCTAAATGAGAAAAGAGCTGCCATGTTTGTCTCTTGTACTTTTTCAAGAGAAATTTTAAGCAGAGAAATCAATTTTCCAGGAGTCAGAACTGCTCTGAAGATGGTGCAGATTCCTCCCTAAACTGAAATATTTAACTATGTTTTCATCTAATTCCTTCTTCAAAAAAGGACACACACAATAAAGTGGGCATTGAATGATGAACGACTGTATTAAAATTTGGCCAGTATTTTTAGATCCAGAATGATACATGCCTTAAATAAAGTACTGTTTTGCAAGGTAATAGAGTTTTCTGATGTTTACCCAAAATAACTAGAGAAAATGACCTGCTTTGTCTTGAACTACATAGTACACTGGAAAGAAAGTTCTCATTAAATAGCCATGAAAAGCAGAATATGCTTATTCTAGTTTTTTTGTTTTCACTTTTACTATATTATAATGATTTAAAGTAACAACTGAAAAAAACAATGGAATTATGCAATAGACTGTTCATTATTTGAGGTGTAAGAGATATTAGATAAAGCTCTTTGATAATTGAATGCATACTTATTGTGATAATGATAATCTATTGATTCATAGTTGAAACCTACTAGTAGAATCTAAGGATTTAATTTAGTAGTCACATTATCACAAAAATATTCACAAATAAGAATAATAGCACTTTAAGTATTGTTTTCCATTTTGTTATTAATATCATTGCTAATTTCATAGCCACACCTTAACCATGCATCTTTTTATGGAATCCACTTTCATTACTAGTCAGTTTTGCCAAGTCAGCTTCAGGGAGAAGTAATTAAATTTAATAGAAGCCACCTTCATTTTGAATCTGCCGTCAATTTAAAGCCACGGGGAAAGGTAATTACATTTAATAGACACCATAGCTACTAGAAGGAGATGTATGGTATGTGACGTTAATCATTAGCAGAACAGTCTGAAAAGTAAAATCTCACTTAGAACAAACTCCTTCCAAGTGAACTAGACTGTCCTTTTCCCTTTTAACTTTTTAGGAATAAAAGAACAACCAAAGTGATGCTCACTTGACTCAAACATGTCATTGAAAATTTGCTTAGAAGATACAGTTCATTGATTTTGAGCAACGAAATAAAGGTAAATGGGGTTTATGGATCTCGTTACAGTGTTATTAACTCTTAAGGAAATATGTATTTATAATAGTCTTCATTAACTATTCATTAGTTTCAGTCATATCTTTCTCTTCTCCAGTTACTGACTGACTCAATCAACTGTTGCTCTTGCCTTCCCCTTGTCTTATTTGTGTGTAGTGGATGTACTGTGGCTTATGAAAAATGAGGTTCTTTACCAAAATTTAGTAAATAGCAGTTTAGAGTCAGAGAAATACCACAATAAATAAAAGGTAGCGTGTTCCTTTGTGGGAACCACGACCGTAAGCCTGACTACATCTCACTAACCACTTTACAGGTCCATTATTTCATTTGGCTCACATTGAAGTCACCTTAGAGTTTGTTTTTATTTTTTCTTCTTTTTTGTTGTATGAGTAATTTTTGTTTACTGCTCAAATACTTGAGTTTAGAAAGTTTTTGAATAAGATTTAGGTAAAGAGCTCATATGCAGCTGCTACATTTCATGTAGAAGACAGTTTTAAAAATCCAGCGTCATTACCCATTGGCCTTGTTTCTGTTTAGTGTTCTTGTGCTCGAGTGCTTTCTGGCTGGATAGACACAGAGGAGCGAGAAAAAGATTGAAATGAGCAGATTCTCTTTGTTCATGATTGGAAACAACTGCAGTTATGATATTCAACAATACAGTGGATTTCAAGATTCTTATATGTTCTCAAAGCACATAAATAAAGAGAAACTTACTGTATTTACTTATGAAAAACACAAAGGTATTCTTTGCCAAACCAAAAAACCTATTAACAAAAATGCTATTTATTTTTATGAAAATACTTATCATATTTTTGACAGAAAATGAAAATGAGTTATGTATTTTCAACATTTATACTACCTAGAAATTAGTGCATGCTTCTACCCTTTCTCTGGTGGAATATCAGACTATCATTTCATTATCTTTAATAATTCTGTACACATACCTCAAAGAATGTTTTCTGATGAGTTGTCTTTAAGTCTGCAACTACAGTGACGGGGAGCCAGGCTTTATTGTATTTTTTAAGTGGTTAAGCAGCAAAATTTCTTGATACAAGCAATGACATTAAAGTAGATCAGGGACGTCACTTGACTTATCTACTGGAGCACTGCAAATCAGACAAAAGCTTTTAACTTAACATTTTCAAAAAATTCCAAACTTAGAGTGCTTATCGAGGCTCTACCTGAAATTAATGTAATCTAAACCACCAAAAGAATTTTTTCCCAAATTTAAATAGTGCTTGCCCTTAAATTTTAAAGGGATTGAAGTACAAACGTTTATATATATTTAATGTATTATAGGCATTTGGTAAAGATTCTAAAAGTCAAATAAAGTATTCTATATAATAATTTAAAACTGCCATTCAGAGTTTGAAAGTATTTAATGTACAGTGTTATCAAAGATGAACCATGTATAATATAAGAGGATAAGGAGAATGAAAACATAATCACTATTTTTATTAATGAACTTTCATATCGACTGCTGAGTATAATGTAAATATACATATTAACAAATAATATTTTAAGGCTTGAGATTAGGAAATAATGACTTTTGTTCAGATGACGACTCTTCCAGAATATCGTTTTGTAAAATTTAAATATTTACTCTTTATTGTTCTGGTATTCTCAAATACTATATGAAAATAAATTGCTAGAAATACTTTTAAATGTAAATAAAAATCCAATATAATTGTAAATTTCATAAAGTTATATACTTATGCTTTTTGTTTAAAATAAAGATGTTCTAACAGTTGTGATTTAGGAAGAGCTTAATAGTGTCTTTAGGATAATATGTTTGCTCATTTTTATTAATATTGTTGAATATTGTTTAATGAATTCATTCAAATAAAGAATGTAGTAAGTACCATTATGTAATAAAAACATACTTTTCTTTAAGTATTTTGCATATCTCCATGTTACATTTAAAGGAAATACATCTGAGGTAAGTTAAATGCTTACTACTTAGTTATTTTTAGAGTGTACTGGAAAGTTATCCCAAATGCAAAAATTTCATTTAAACTAGGAGAAAACCAAAAATATGAGCATGTACCTTGTATCTGGTTGCATTATACAGTCAAACATTTCCAACCATTTCTCCATCATTTTCCCACACATATTTATATTATCTAAAAAGTATTAATGAAAAATTTTAATGTAAATGTTTTTTCTCCTGTAATAGGTGTGCTTTCTATCTCAACAAACCATGAATCACTGAGTTCAATCTTTCACACAGCAACTTTGGCCCTCTCTGAACTAAACAAATATATTCTAAAATCCTTTATTCCTTTGATTATCTTACCAAGTAAGGGCTGCATTATTATCTTTTTATCAAATTTAGTACTTTTAAATGTATGATTGTGTATTACAATTATAACAGAAATTATGTAAACACATACACACACAAATGCACACACACACAAAGACAAACAACAACAAAAAAATAAAACCTCCACAAAGGCTCCAAATATATTGTGCTCAACAAGAAGATAGGAACTTAACTTTTTTGTTTTTCCCTAAATCATAATAGAGAAAAATAGGAAATTTCTCACAAGAAATGGTCTTCCCAAATTATATAAAGGCTCACATTTTATACGTATTGATTCTATATTACTCTCTATAGTATATAAGTGAGTAAATATAATGTTTATAAATAATATACTTTATATTTCATATTATCATTCTAAACTCAGTGTGTCTTTTACACTTGTACCTTATGTAATCTAACTAACACACTTGATTTGAACTTGTGTATATACCATGTTGGATCATATAGTCATGAACTCCTAACTGCATCTGAGTTGTATAAAACATCTCATCACCATGTTATTAACTTCCAGGCTTATGTCTCAGAGGCAGACCTCATATTCTTTAACTCCTTGCTTTAGAAAGTGGCTTTCTCGACCACACCATTTATGCTTCTTAAATATATACACTCAAGTCCAAGAAACAACGTCAAAGACCCACATTAAGCACAACCCTTTAGGCTACTTCCAGTATGTCTGCACTGACAGAATTCTTGATCAAAATGCTTTGCCTCCAAGGCTACACCTGAGCTTCTGAGAATAGATTACAGTAAATGTACAGGTATACCCAGATAATGATCACTAAATAGGAGTACTAACAGGGATAGCATGAATGAACACTGACATGAACTAGCTTAGGCAATGCACCAGTTTTCCTGATATTTTCACAGCCTCAGATACAATTAAAGTACTGTGAAATTATAGTTTAAATGAAATTTTCCCATTTGGGATAACAATATTTCCTCCAAAAGAAAAAAGAAAAGACCAGCTAACCAAACCCCTATTGCAGGCATGAAAAACTCTTATTAGATCAGGATTGCCCAAAGGATTTGCAAAACATTGCAGTCTATTGCTATTGCCTTTGGTTGCCTACTAGTGGAAGTCAATAATACCACACACTTCAGACACAAGTACCAGAAGAACCTGAGATGACCTGACCTGAAAATATCCTCCCTGGGAAGTAGCTTTTACGGAACAATACAGCATCGTGTAATCTTCCAAAGGAGGGAGGAAGCCAATAGTCCTACCCAGCTTTGACACCTAAAACAACACCCAGCATGACACTATAACTGTAAGGATGCAGGAGTGACTCATATACATTGGTGGTGACCACTGGCACACTAATTTGACTTAAGGTCAACTCAAAAGTAGGAAATCATATTTGCTACTAGAAGCTTAGATAACTACCCAGCCTTGTGAATTCATGGATCTTAGAGCAGAACATAAAACCACCACACCAGTAAATCAAAATAACACCTAACTACATTCTAAATATTTGTCCTTAAACTCACAGATAAGTGCAGTTCTCATCGCCATGAAGGATTTTTTTCTTTGTAATGAATACAGACAATTATAGAAGATATAACCAATTAAAATGCGAATGTGTTGAGTGTAATCCCAACTGACATATACATGACACAACTCCTGCAACTAAGGCTCGGGGAACAACGTTAAAGATAGTGAACAAAAATTCTGAGAACCTGAAGACGAGCTGTTTGCTGTGGGAGCTAGATCCCTCCAGCCAATGGTATTTGAAGGTGACTTGCCATGGTTGTGGTTTTCTAATATGTGTAACCAGATAAGAGCTAAGGTTGAAGTTGGGGGATTTTCTCTCTCTCTCTCTCTCTCTCTCTCTCTCTCTCTCTCTCTCTCTCTCTCTCTCTCTCTTATTTTCTTGTTTGGATGTAGAAGTGTCTGACACGCCCCTCAGTGACTTAGTCTGGAGCTTTCTCCATCCTTCCATGGTGGACAAAGAGGCAATGAGTTGCTTCTCACCATTATTTAACACTAAAAAATAACATAAATATAAATTCAAAGTAAGTTAAAACTGTGCAAATAGAGCTTTATTTGAGATTTAAAATGTGATATTGAGGGACACCTAAGTTGTTTCCAGTTTCTGGCTGATATGAATAAATCTGCTATGGATATAGCTTAGAAAGTGCCCTTTTGGTATGATTGAGCATCTATTGATAATATGACCAAGTATGTTATGGCTAGGTCTTGAGATAGATTGATTCCCAATTTTCTGAGAAATCACCATATTGATTTCCACACAAAACGGATTTCTACACAGAGACTGAATCACATCAGGTGCCTACATGGGACTGACCTAGGCTCTCTGCCTTCTACATATATGTGACATATATGTGAGAGGTACATAACTCGGTCTTCTTGTGGGACTCCTAACAGTGGAATCAGGGACTGTCTCTGACTCTTTTGCCGACTTTTGGAACCTTATTCCTCATACTGTGTTGCTTTTCCCAGTAAGAATACATGGGGAGGTGCTGAGTCTTACTGAAATTTGATAAGCTATGTTTTATTATTATCCATGGGAGACCTGCCCTTTTCTGAATAGTAATGGATGAGGAGTTTATAGGAGGGGGTCAGAGGGAAGTGAACAGGAGCCTGGGAGGAGAAGAAGGACAGGTGGAGATGTAAAATAAACCAATATTTTTTTTAAATAGTGTTCAATTTAGTTTTAGTTTTATATTCTGAGTAACTAAAAAACTGATATCATACCCTAAGAAAATCAATTACTAAATATGAAGAAGACTTTGCAAAACTCCAAAGCATTGGTTTCAAAAAGAACATTACTCTTTGGATAAAGCATTAGCCTACAAAATGAAAAAGTTATTTACAAATTCCATATCCAATAGAAAGTTAATTTCTCAAAAATATGAAGAATTAAAAAAACAATGGACATTAAGAAAACAAATAACCCAATGAAAGTGGGGTTCAGAACTATGCAAATAGTTTTTGAAAGATGAAATACAAATGCCTGAGAAGCACTTAGAGAAATATTCAATCTCCTTAGCTATCAGGTAAACAAATCAAACCTCTTTGTGATTTTATCCTACACTTGTAAAATAGACAAAATCAATAAAAAAAATTACAGCCAATACTGGCAAGGATAGGAAAGTAAGGGGAACACTCTTAAATTGCTGGTGGGAGTGCAAACTTGTACAACCACTATGGAAATCAGTATAGTGGTTCCACAGGAATCTGCAAATAGATAGATCAACTCACAATCCAACTATACACTCTTAAGCATATACTCAAAGGGTGCTAAATCCTATTATAGATATGCTTGCTCATTTGTGGTTTTTGCTATAGTATCATAATAGCCAGAAATAGAAAATACCCTAGGTATACTTCAGCAGATGAATGGACATAAAATGTGGTACATTAACACAATGGAATATTATTCAGTTGTTAAATAAAATCATGAAATTTGCATTTACATTGATGGAACTAGAAAAAGTCACCATGAATGAGGTAACCCAAAACCCCAAGCAATTATGCTATGTTTTATCTAACATGCATGCCTTAGTTATGGTTTTTATTGTTGTGAAGAGACACTATGACCATGGCAACTCTTATACATGAAAACATTTAATGGTGGTGGCAACTTACAGTTTCAGAGATTAAGTTCATTATCATCATGTGGAGGGGAAGCATGAAGAAAGAGATGGTGCTGGCGGAATAGCTGAGAGGCCTACATCTTGCAAGCAAAGGGAAATTAACTGAGACACTTGGCAGTATGTTGAGCCTAAGAAACCTCAAAGTCTGCCCTCACAGTGACAAACTTCTTCGAATAAGGCCATACCCACTCCAACAAAGCCACATCTCTTAATAGTGCCACACCTTATAAGATTATGGGGGTCAATTACGTTCAAACTACAACAATGTGGATGTTAGCTTTTAAGCATTCAACAGACATGCTACAATCCATATAACTACGTGGATTAGGTGTAGATTAATGTACTATGGAAGGCGGGAAGTTCTTGCAAGAAAGGGGAAATAGAATATATAGCTAATAAGAAACAGGAGGGAGACTGGTACAGGATAATTAAACAGAGAGGGAAAGGTAGGAGGATGCTAATGGAGGGTATATGGGGAGGGACAGGTAACATTAAAGATCATTTGAGGGGTCATAAGAAAAGCTACTATGGTAGATATTTGAAAATATATCTGCCTATATGAAAGAAATCTAAGTGGAATTGCCAAATAATGGGAAGATAAAACACCAATTAGACATGCCTTGCCACCAAGTGAAACCTCTTGGAATGGATTATATCTAATTGAGTTGCTGGCCAAAGGGGTCCCATGGAAACCTTCCAACAAAACAGGCTACATGCAAGGCTTTTGGTGCCTTTCCACAAGCTGACTCTAAGACCCCATTCTGAAGATCACACTGAAATATGTCATTGAACAAGGAGAAGTCAGGCTGATGTTTAACTGGAGCCTTCGATGTAACTGACTAGCAAAGTGTAGAATTGGATGCATGGAGAAGTCAGGAGGCCAGTGGACATGAGGAAGGGGAAACCATGATCAGAATTTATTGCACAAAGCTATTTTCAATAAATATGGAACAAAAATTCTATGCATTATTAAAGAAACCTGAACTGTTTTAATTTTTATTTATCTGTCTTTTAATTTTTGTTAAAATATAATGGCATCACTTGCCCTCTTGCCTTTCTCTCTACATCCCTCCCCTTACCATGTACACTCCCTCCAGATCCTCTTATGTCCCTCTACGCTCTCAAACTGATAGCATAATTTTCTTTAATTACTATTGTTAGACATACATGCATGCATGTGTTGTGTGTGTGTGTGCATGAACAGATATATAAATCAACCTGATGAGTCTTTTTGTTGTTGTTGTTAGTGCATACAGTGTATCAGGACTGACATCTTTATATCAGATAACCAGTTGGGTGCTTATCCATAGAAGAGGCTTGCTTCTCTCTTTGCTTTCTCAGAAGTACTTAGTTGTCCACAGTTGTTTGTCTATGGGTAGGATCCTGAGAGATTTTCTTAGTTATACAGTAGTACATTTATTGATATTGACATTGTTCAGGTCTTGTTTATGGAGTCATTTCTAAGACAGACAGTTTGACTATAAACTTTCTGTTATTCTGGATCCTTCAGCCCCCTCTTTTCCTATGTTCCTTCAGCTATAGGTGCAGGAACTATAAATGTATTTGTTGGGATTGTACTACCCACAATCCATTGATTTTTGCATTCTAATTGTAATTTCATGTCAATTAGCTAGAGATATAAGTTTTTTTGATTACTGATAATAACTATACTGATTTGTGGTTATAAGGATAAGATTTAAATATAATCAAGAACTTATGCTGGTATAGCAAAGTGGAGATAGTTTCTTCTAAGATCCATTGTCTCACTGGTCCGAGGAAGTTGGTAATGTTCCTAGGACCATGAATATTATCCTTTCTTATTAGTGGGTATTAAGTTGTCATAGATAGCTGTTGCAAAAGACCAAACTGTGACTGTCGTGTTGTACACTGATGGATATCTTGGCTTGCTGGTCATTTCTGTGGCTTATAAGTTTCACAGCTAGTTTGGACTATTAACTACAGCCTGTCCTTGCCAGCTTGAATAGTATTTCCTAGTCTTATAGAAACTAGACCACAAGAAAGGGGCTTTGCGATTAGGTTCAATTAGCGTAATCTGAGTCTTGTGTTTTAAGATTGTGTAACCTCAGCTATAGGGGCTAACCATCAACTTTTAAGAGACATGGAAGGCCAACAGAAATAGCCTATATTGTGTTGAAAGTTATTTAGACTATCCAAACCAAGCACTGGAAAATATGTTTATTATGCCTTGTACTGGGGATTTTGTTAGTATTTGATTCTTGTGGGAATCTGAGTCAGCCAGAATGGCCTAACTTTATTTAACCAATTTTCTCTGTCTCTCTGTCTCTCTGTCTCTCTCTCTCTCTCTCTATATATATATATATATACATATACATATATATGTACAACACATATGTATAACCTTAGATAAATATAATTTAAAATGATTCATTGAGTCTTCTTTTTCTGATTTTTCAAGAGAGAGTTCCTCTGTAGATTTGGAGCCTTTCCTGGAACTTGTTCTGTAGACCAGGCTGTCCTCAAACTCACAGAGATCTGCTTGTCTCTGCCTTCCAATTCCTGGAATTAAAGGCATTCACCACCACTGCCTGGCAATTCACTGAGTCTTGATTGGTATTATTTGTCCCTCATCACTATTTTTTCATTCCCTGTTTAACCCCTCAATCCACTTCCAATAGAGAGACCCCTCCCTGATTTTTCCACTGTTAAAAATGGAATTTGCATTTAAACAATGCAAACATGCAGTTAGATGACAAAGCTATTTTGTTTAAAAAGGCTGAAATACATCTCTTTTTATTCATTTTCCTACTAGCAAAATGGGTCAAATCAACAATAATATTCACATGTTAATTTCATCAATTGTTTTTAATCTTTGTCGATAGAAAACATTTTTTCCATCTACTAGAATGAAAGAATATATTGACTTGTAAAAGAAATTTCTGGCAGTAGTATGTTTGTACTAAATAGGTCTTGTCCTTCCTCGCATTGTATTCTGTCAGATTATTATTAAGCAATTAGTTGTGACAGTGTGTATTTTAATGTAGAAATGACACAGATACTCAGTGTGCTATGGACTACAAGGCTGAAATCCATTAAGAATCTACTCCCCACCTTCACCCTGAATAAGCAAGCCATTTTAAGAAGCAAATGTAAGGATAATAAGAATTGCAGCATTCAGTGTGCAGAAAGGCACTTCAGTGAGCAGTTGTGATAATAAAAATGTGAAAATTACATGATATTCATGATGAATTTTGTGTTTCATATATGTCTTTTTCTATGTAGGTTTTAAATAAACAATTAGAAATGTTATTCTATTGAAGTAAATTTTCTATAGTTTCACAGGACTTCAAGAATAACCATAGACACATATGAACTGCATTTTTAAAGAAGTATTTTTGTTTGGAGAGTTAACTAAAACATAGCAAAAATGTGAAGGGCTATAAAAAGTATATTATTTCATTTGTACATGAATTATAATTGATTCTAAAATAATATCCTAAGATTCTTATAATAAGGAGAAAACTTGACAAAAGCATAAAAGTCTTAGATCTTAAATTTTAATCATCATGTTACTCGGATGTGCTGGAAAATGATTGGTACTAATGAAACTGTAATGTCTGAGGAGAGTGAGGCCACCAGAGCTGCACTGAAGCCACATAGAGCTTTATCAAGGTACCACTTGCCTGGCTGACTCTGAGTGATGGTTGAGCAGCAACACTAAAAGAGAGCTTGGATATTTATAGGATGGCTTAAGTTGGGAGGGGAAGTAGTGGGAGAGCAATACGCTGGAAGAGAACTGATACAAACAAAGAAGATGCTGCAAACAAGTTTTTATGTGGGGTCCTCTGGTCATTAAGATAACAGGAACCTGTAAGGGTTAAGATAATAGGATATTATGGTCTTGGGTCAGGTGCTTGAGATGTTTAGAAACTTGCAGTTTTATTTCCCTGAATGGGCTCCTTCTGTTCTTGCTGGGGACTTGGATCCACCTAACATGTCAACCATTTATTGATGGTTATACAGAGTAGATTGTCTCCTCTACTTACTTCCTGCTAGATGAAGGTCCTGAGTCCCAAACCAAAAAGTTTAGGTGTGCCTGGCCCAAGTCATAGATGAGCCTCTGCTTCAGAAGTACCCAAATGGGGATAAGGGGAGAAAGACAGACAGGGTTGGAAGAGTTGGCTAAAAGTATGGTGGGTGATTTGTTTTAATTGATTCTGAAAACAGCTGAGGAGTCATGGACTAGGAAGAAGAGGAACTAATCAAGGGTTCCAAGAAGGGGAAGGATCCATAGCCTAATGCTACCAAAGACATCCCATGACCAAGAAGGCAGAGTCTCTATTGAGCTGTGGCTGGTCACTTATGTCTTGAGGATTCTTAATTTCTAAATGTACCTGACCTGACTGATTGATTTAGAGCATTCTTCTTTGAGGAAAAGATAGGCCCTTCTTTGTTCCTATCAAGGTGATTAAATGCTCCTCAATTTTGATGGTAACTGATTCCAGAGAAGAGAACGGTTCCTGTATCATTGAGCAACCTCTAGCTGACCACTTGGTTGTATTAGTTCTGCCAAGACCTGGCTATAGGAGCTAAAGATAAGACCTAATCTCATCACTGCCTTTCCTACAGCTGCCAAAGAGGAAGTTAAGCTGACCCTGACCATCAGGGGAGGAGAACTGCTTTCTTTGCACTTTGTTAAATGGTACAAGAACAGAAGAGAGAATATCCCCCAGTTCACCCTGACCCTGACAGGTGAGGCTGGGGATGATAGATATTGGGGTACATGGACCCATTTTCTTGGGGGCCCATAGAAAAGAATAAACTGGATCCACGTGAAAAAGATGGATACCAACTCCTGTAACCAATTGACTCCTAGAAAGAAAGGGTTAAGCTAATTGGCTCAGAGCAGTCAGAGATAGGACAGAAAATGAAGTTGAGAAGGTTGCCCCGGTAATAGCTAATTTTAAAAACCAAAACATCAAAATGCCAAGCTTATGGAGAAGTAGATCTTATTGAGGCACACAGCAGTGAGAAGATAACAGTGGGAAGCAAGTAATAGTCCTATAAAAAACATTTTTCTACTAGGGTGGTGTGAGGCCATGGGAGATTTTAATCTTAAGAGGTACTATGGGAGTTGAAGAGTCCTTATCTTCTCAAAGGAAGGCAGTCTAAGGAGAGATTGGGGTGTTCTAAGAAGGCACATTGGACAAGCAAGATCTTACAGTGAATGCAAATGATAAGACATTGAATCGGAGAGAAGATTCATTAGTTAATGGGGAATATGAATGGTAAGTTTCTGCCCAAAGGTCAGTTATTGGGCTTCTTAAAGCAAATCCATTGAAAGAGGGGACCATTTTCAAGGCTGAAGGTTTTGGCAGATGGCTCAGCTGTTTAGAATGATATGCAACAAGGATGTGTATCAAACCCTTCATCTGGGTGAGGATCCAAAAAGTCATCCTGGCCTTTTTAGTAGTGCATAGAACAGGGTCAACTAGAGGTAGGGCTTATACCAGGGTTCTCAAGAGTGCATCCTTCAGATGATGGAAATATTTAGTAATCTTCAAGAGTTGGATGCAGACACTCCTGATGGTTTATCTCAGTTTGATTCATGAAGGGTTTTGGCTAGGAGTGCAAAGTTAGAGATGTAGGTTTGGGGACAAAAGCAACAACAAAAGCAAGGAAAAATAATATTTTATCCTTTTAAGTAGGAGGTAGAATGACCAGGGGTGTCTCTTTTGATTCAGGGCGAGCTGATAAGGACTGATGTAATAAGAAAGTCAAGAAAGTAACTTGGTCTAGGGAGAATTTGGCCTTTCTGAGGAATGCCCTGTAGCCTTTGCAACCAGAAACTTTAGGAGAGAGGTACTTTGTTGTTGTAAAAGAGGAAAGTGGGAAAGAAGGAAATTGTCCACACATTGTAGGAAGGTACTGGGTCAGAGAACTATGTGGGGAGGTTGGTCTTGAAAGCCTGACCAGAAACTGGGGGCTATCTGGAAGCCCTTGTTGGAGGATAGTTGAAGTACGCTGTGACACAGCATGAGTGCCAAGGTCCTCTTAGGTAAAGACAAAGAAGTCACAAGAGTCTGGTTGGGATGATATGGAAAATAAACCATCCTTTAAATGTAGGACAGAGAAATGAGTGAAAGGCAATTGGATATAAGACAGAATTGTGCATGGCCTGAGAACAACAGGGTGGATACCGAGAACTGTGGAATTAATGAAGTGGAGGTACTGGATTAGTGTAGGACCTGTATGAGGTATTGTAGAAATAGTGAGTTGGGATGAGGATACTGATTACCTATAGATAGGTGGTGATGGGTTTTAGTTTTAGACAGATGGGTTATTGAGAATGACAAGCAAAGACTGAGGGATGCTTGAGGTTTATACAGATTGGTGGATGATAGGAAGTGAGAGCAAGGGTAAAGATTTCCCATAATATGTGGGTAACTATTGAAGAAGGGATGTTTAGGTTTGACTGAGAAGGTTTGGGAGGGGAAGAAGATGGGCATTTGGTTGTGAGTGGTGGGACTGGGGAGGTTTTGTGTTAGGTCTCATTCTAACAGAGGGGTGGGAAAGGTAGGTATCACCAAAGAGGAATGAGGAAAGAATGTCACTATTCATGTAGAGAAGTGGCAATAGTCTTGGGCATGTTGGCTAGACCCTCATTATGGGGACAGTTTTGCCAGAGGAGGAAGGCAGGACCAATAATATTATCCCTTATCTAAGACAAATGATATCAGCTTACCTGCCATCTAGACTGTGACTCCAGGCATCTCCACTGTGATTGGAAGTGTAAGACTGAGAAGAGGGCCAAAAGTATTCTGTGAGGGCTACCTACCTTGTTTTGAAAGTAACAAACTGTCAAACTTTTAATATTCCTCTCATTGACTTTGTAAATGTCACACATCCACATTGGAAACAAGGTCCTGTGCGTACACATTCTGGCCCCATCATCTTCAAAAGAGCCTACAGGGCCACAGCGAGGAGGAGGTATATATGTTTGTCTCAAGCCATTTTGTTAGTTTGTTCTGTTCCTCTTGGATGTTAAAGACTTTAAGTGCCAATTTTAAAAGCAAAATAACAATAAATCTAGATACCAAAAGCCAAACAGGGTTACACCACCAAAAATGGGGACAATTTTTCTATGTATCTTAATGGTAATCTCCTACCTTTTGGACAAAAGGTCAGACACATACATTTTTTATGGGACTCATAATTTATGTGGCTGGTACTGATAAAAAAAACATACAAGTTAGTTGATATATAACATTTTTTTTTTTTGCTGGAGGAGACATAATACACATATGTCTACTTAACCCAGATAACCAACCTATGTATGGATAGCATCAAAGACTAGTTGTTGAACCAATAAGTTTTACTTAGATTGCTTATATGAATATGAGTTAGGAGTTACTTATTGAAACAGAAATTAATCAAGACAATATTATCAACAAAACCTATGCCAGCATGGATGACAGATCACAAAAGGGTAAACCTGTAGCACACATCACAGCCTGCAGGCATCTCGAAAATTTGAAAAGTGCCCATTTAGGTAGCTCAGTTGGTATAAGTACCTCCCAGGCAGGCTCATTTTGTTTCCACTACCTTCAGACTCTTTGTCTAGACTTGGAGTCTTCTTTGCAGGCTGGCTTGTCTATAGGGAGTCTTAGCAATTGCATTGGTATGAATGAACATAGAACCCAGAGAGTTTGTTTGAATGATTGGTACCCAGTTAGTAGAACTGTTTTTGACATATTAGGATGTATGGGCTTTGTGAAGGAGATATGACCTTGTTGGAGAAGGTATATTACTGTGAATGGTCTTTATACTTTCAAAAGTTCCACACAAGACCCAGTGTCTGTCTGTCTGTCTGTCTCTGTCTCTGTCTCTGTGTCCTTCTCTTCTCTTACTATTTGCTGCCTGTAAATCAGGGTGTAGTTCTTAGTTGCTTCTCTAGCACCATGCCCTCAGCTGTACTCACCTCTCCACCATGATGATAAGAGACTAACCTTCTAAAACTGTAAGCAAGTTCCAAATTCAATGGTATCATAAGTTAACTTGGTCATAGTATCTCTTCATA
>PVIU01017165.1:0-42730 GCA_004026605.1 Ondatra zibethicus
ATATCCACCTTTCCTCCAACTCCCCCAAGCTCTCCCCAATCCTTCCCTTCCCCCACTCTCCTACCCCCACCTCTATCCCTGCCCCCGAGCTTCGAACTTTTGCCTGGCGATCTTGTTTACTTCCAATTACCAGGAGAATCTAACTGTGGAATATATACACATTAGAATACTACTCAGCAGTAAAAAACAATGACATCTTGAGTGAGGTAACCCAAATCCAAAAAGACGATTATGGTATGTACTCACTCATTAGTGGACTCTAGCCATAAACAAAGGACATTAAGCCTATAGCTCATAAACCTAGAGAAGCCAAATAGTAAGATGAACCCAAGAAAAAAACATATATTTACTACTTTATATAACTGTCTGTACTCTTTTTCCTCTCTCTCTCAAGTCTATGTATATTTTTAAACAAATAGTGACCTGTTCAGAGGTTTACTTTTGTCTGAACCTGTCTTTATTGAGTATCTCTAATCCCTTTCTGACCAGGAATGTTTCTTAAAATGCTAAGTGTGCATGGTTAGGACTAATTGGCTGCCTTGCATTTTGACTCGGCCCAGTCCATCATGGTGGAAGCACATTCCCTGCCACCTCTGGGAGCCATGCTCACTGCCCCAACTCTAAGGATGCAGCAGGTCTATGTTGTTATTAAGCAAGGTGTAGCATTCTGCTCACAAACCCCAAGTGCTCTGTAGAAAGACCATTCAAAAGAAACAGACCAATTCCTACAACTACCATAAACCAGAAAGCTTTCTTAAAGCCACACAGTTTTCGCTGCTACCACTGATTCTCTTAAAAGAAGCATGCCTCTGCTTGCCTCTGTCAAACAGAGCCTATTTGAAAAAGATGCAGCTACTAAGAAACTGCTTAATTCTGTTCTTTTGTGTCTAGAATTCCTTCCCAAGCTCTCTCAGTTTTATGTAGATGTAGTTGCCCCATGCTGGTGCAACTTGAAAAATGGAAACTGCTTGTTATTTACCAGCTGCCCAGACTCAAATATTTAAACATAAACTATATTAATTACAACACTGCTTGACCTATTAGCACAGACTTCTTATTAACTAACACTTACATCTTAAATAACATTTCTATTAACCTGTGTGTGAGCAATAGTCTGTCATTTACTAATAAGGGTTCCTCAGGTGAACATCTCTTTGACTCTGCCTACTCTCTCTCTCTCTCTCTCTCTCTCTCTCTATATATATATATATATATATATATATATATATATATAATAAAATATATGGTAATAAAACATATTCATTGCATACAGAGGTTAATCCCACATCAACCTAGCAATGAATGTTTCTGCCTAAATCTTACTCATATTCCTACATTCAAAAATAGCTTTCAAAAATATTTAATGCCCCCAAAGGCTACATTTAACTCCAAAGGAGGAGAATATCATTTTTTTCCATATACGTGAAAGAAAAGACGCTGAAATGTACATAGAATTTCTTGAATCACTGAGGTAGTGAGAACAGCGCAGTAGGATGTATTCTGCTTTGTGCCCGATTTGAATCTCACAAGTACAAATACAGATTTAGAGAAGAGTAAGTTTATTTATTAACCTTATTCTGCTGTGATAGATGTGAAACGCATTCTGAGATAGATGTTTATCCATCTCTGGATTCACAGCTTTAGTACTTAAAATTAAATTTAGTCACATTCTATATTATCTCCAGAATTTTATTTCCCATCACTCAAAAATCTAGAAACTAATTTGAAGAAGATTAAACAGCTACAACCACTTGCCCCTCCACCACAGAATGCCAGTATGAGATTTGACATTACAGGGAGTGACTTGTTCTGCCCATTACTCACTGAAAACAGCAAGTATTAAGGGTGCCTATGGATATGTCCAGATAATCTCCATCTTCCACATCTCTTAACTGTCTTGAAGCAGTTTTTGTGACAGTTTTGCAGATATAAGTTGTCACTCTCTTTTGTTCATCACAATGCTAGGAGTAACCTGCCAGACTTCCTTCCACAGCAGCTTCAAATATCACCTGTAGAAGGAAGTCTAAAGCTTAGAGGCTATTAACTGCAGCATTTCCTCTGTATTAACAACCATGTAACACAGATGCTGCTAGCCATCTACTAAGTCCAGGAATTGGATACCCACTGAAAGAAGTAAAGCTAAACAAATGAACAGCTTCTCCTGTGCACCAGCATGGTTAGTAGAGCATGTAGTTGGAAAATATACTGTTTCTTTCACCCAGTAATATAAAGATGTGAGAAAGAGGTGAAGCAAGATAGAACAAATGAAGAAGTTTAATGTGATGGGAAGAGTATGCTGGGCAGGAAACTAATAAATGAACAACATGGGGAAATGATTCTAGGTTTTCACTTTGTAAAGTCTTTATAATCATAGATGGTAACCTGGAATCGCACCTTTGGTCAGATAATATCATTCTGTCAAGATTTTCCCAGAAAGAAATCTATACACTTTTCTCCTTAGTAACTTGACAAATAGTAATAGTTTGCCTTAGTTATGATAAAAGATAAATTAGATATGAAACTTTGTACTTACAAAAAATATTGTAGCTATAATTCTTGCTTGATAACTTTTATGTATGTAATTTTACTATGTTAAATTTAAAACCTTCCTTATTAAATAGACAGAAATGGGTAGATGATGTAGGATGCCCTTCTGTATATATGTTGCTTTTATTGGTTAACGAATAAATCTGCTTTGACCTATGGCAGGGCAGAATATAGCCAGGCTGGAAGAGATAGATAGTCAGAGAGACACCAGAAACTTACTGGTAGGCCACAGACTTGTGGTGATACATAGATGAATAGAAATGTGTCAATTTAAGATGTAAAAGCTAGCTACAAATATGCATGAACCATTGGGAAAACAGTGTTGTAATTAAAAAAAAAATAAAGAACTTAGTATACTCTCTAACATTGAAAGAGAAACTTGAGCCACAAACAGCAGTTAGGTAGACATTATCTCTTATTATTTGCAAATGACTCTTTACTTTAGCTAAATTTCAATAGCTATAAAGAAATGGGTTTAGATTATTTGTTCCTTGGTTCTGCATATGTTGTTTTGGTGACTTAGACTACAGTTATGGAATGAAGGAACATTTCAGTAGGAGGGGCATTTATATTCCCATATTTCTGCTCTTGCACACCATGGATAGGAGGTTTGCAAAAGATGAATTAACACCCTGTGCAATGCTAGACTTGAGACAGACTTTCTCCTCCATTTCGTGTTGATTGTATGTATCTCTGCAATTCATTTAACCAGATATCAAATGTAGAAACATACCAAATACTTCAGGGAAGAGGTGTGATGAATCCACCTACAACAGAAATCAGCAAATACTGAAAATATACAGAAGCAGTCCAGTATTAAAGACAACTTTAATTTAACATGAATCACTTTTTACTGAATATATTTATTTTCTTATATGGTTACTATAGTGATTATGACTTTACATCTCACTACAAATTTCAAAACTAATATACACTTGTTATTAGTCAAAATTAAAGAAAATGATGGTAAATGCTGCTGTAATATTTTACCCAGAAATAGTGTTAAAATTTAAGAGAATTTCCTTTTTTCTGTTTTACTGAATTACTATGTATTGATTTAATAAACACATACAGAAAAACTAATTATGTTAATTATTGAATTGTCTTATGCTACTGAGCCTCATGGGGTCATTCTTGAATTTCTGGAAGAAGCTGTTAGATTGTTTTCTCTTTTTGTTTTGCACTTGTCTTTTTAATAGCTAATTTAAAATTTTGAGAGAATGTCCGAACTCTGTTTTACATAGACGTAGTTCCTATGTAGAATTTGAAATGTAGAGTTTTTACTGGCTTTCATTTATTAACTTAAAGGACTCTTAAGTAATGAATTAATGTTTCATTTAATTAAGTCATTGTCATGGACTAAAAATTTCAAAATTTTTATCAAAATTTCATCTATTTTTTCTCTTATTTAGATGTGTTTGTCACGAGACATTATTAAGATACATTAACATTATAACAAACCAGGTAATGTTTCTTTTAAAGGCACCTTTAAAAATCTACTGTAAAGATAATTTTAATATTTTCACTAGTCTTGCTTTTTTAGGAAATAAAGAGAAGAAAAACAGTTCATTCTAACATGTAGTTTCCAAATTTGGAGACTCATGGCTATTATCATAAATCATAAAATAAAAACATATGGTAAATGCGATCCAAATTGATATCTCTGACCATAGAAGAAACACAACACAGAAATTAAAGATAAAATCAACAGCTATTGGGGTACACTTGCCTTCAACAAGTTGCAAGTGTTGAGCCTGTACGTAGTAGAAGTGAAAGACCTCAAGCTGAAGTTAAACAATGAGGACCCTAACAGAGACATACATAGATCTAATCTACATGAGAAAGTAGAAAAAAGACAAGATCTCCTGAGTAAATTGGGACCATGGGGACCTTGGGGAAGGGTTGAAGGGGGGGAGAGGCAGGGAGGGGAGCAGAGAAAAATGTAGAGCTCATAAAAAAAAAAACAATAAAATTTTAAAAAAAGAATTAGCTTCAAATTGAAAGTTTGGAATGCTTCCTCAGAGATGAAAATAAAATAAACATTGGAGATAAGGTGTTGTGAAACAACACTGAGAAAAGACGAGACCATTGCACCAGTCAATTCAAAACAAACACAGCTAATATTTATGAATTATGTTGAATGATATTGATAAAATATTGGTGAATTAAAAATATAAATATATTTAAAGAAAGAAAGCAAGAGGCAAGCAACACGCCTTTGTGGACAAAACGTCTTATAGCAAGTTTGGAGACGTGAGCGTGAGCTCCAAACGACAGAGGAAGGAGTCAGCTTCCTAAAACTCTGACCTCCACACCCACATGGAAGCACATGCACAACTATACTCATACAGACATTCGACATCTTCCAGAGCAATAATAAATAAAGCAAAGGGGAAATGATAAAATAGAGTTAGTAAAGAAATAACTGGAAGATTGCCAATTTTTTGTTTCTCTATGGACAGGGGTTAATGTTGTGAAAGCAAAAATGATAGAGACTAGCAAATATCAGAAGAGCTGGGGTTGGCAAGGTTCATATCCATCACTTGAAGTAGATATGAGAGGACTGAGAGTTAGTTACAGTCAAGCTACTGAATGATACCCTATATAAGCAAACAAAACATGTTGCTTGAAGAAATAAAGGAATGAGCAAATAAAAACAAAAAAAAGTAAGACTAGAGATAACTAGAAGTAGAGGCAAGATGAAAGTTGTTACAGTGTTTAGTACTTAGCTATCCTAATTCATAAAGTAAGCAATAACTACAGTTCATACACCAAATTAAGCACTGAACAAATACATCATTCATCTGTATCTTTTAAAGCGATGTGTTTTGCTCGCATACAAAGAGGCGGGTTTTGTGATTGCATTTTCATAGACACATGTCCCTGTGCATTGTACTCAGCTACTGTCTTCCTTCACTATGCCCCATCATTCCCCTGCCTTCCTAAAGACTTGTTCCCCTTTCCCATAAATTTGCTGTCATATCATATACTATCCTTTTCAGTTCAAAGGTTCTCTCTTTAAAGTTTATTTAAAGTAATTACAAATAATTACTTCTTGAAATTTTTCTCCTCATGTTTCAGTGTATAGATTAGTTACAATTAATCCAATCAATCTTTCATGCAATATTTCTCTGCCATAGTGCTTATCATCACAGAACTTCACTGCCCAGCATCACAGATGTGGATGAGAATCTTATACTTGCTCTTCCAAAGCATTAGATAACAAACTAATGATAATAATTAGATAACTGATAACAAACTTAACTTTACAGAGGAAATCTCTCTGTCAGCATAGTTATTGTTATCACCTTTGTGATAGACAAGACTTTCAAGTCCTTGTTCAAGCCAGTTATCCTTCAAATCAGGATGTAGGATGAATTTTGTGCTTTGGGATCATACATTTCAAAGCAACCTACAGCCAGCCACTCCATGTACCTCATATATCAGAAAGAGAAATACATCTATTTCTTGGAAAAGGGAAACATGTTCAGCAGGAGGGTGGCATATACCTTTAATCCCAGCACTTGGGAGTCAGAGACAGGCAGATTTTCATGAGTTTATGAGAAGCCTGGTATACAAAATGAGTTTAAAGAGAGGCAAAGCTGTTAAATATATATAAAAAATGTGTATCAAAAAATGTTGAAAATATGAGTTTTAAATTTGGGATTGCTTGAAACTTTAAAGAAAGAAAGAAATACAGAGAGATGAGTATAACACATGGGAAAGGGTATGTTTTATACTTTGCCTTTTCTGTTTGTAAAATTATTTGTCTCAAATATATTTAAATACCTTATGATCATTAAAGTTCTCACTGAAATGCCATTATCTTTATAACTGTTATATACCATTTAAAAGGGGAAATGGCTCTAAGTCTCTAGCCTTGCTGATATCAAAGTGATAAAAATCTTAAAATTTGCTTTTAAATCTTTTTTGCCATTTTAAATTCAAGCAGTGTAATTCTGGGCTGAGGTCTTTGTTTCCAATTTATTAATTACTAGAACACTGTTATCAAATGGTAAACACTGGAAGTAAATGAACGAAGACAAAGCAGTGTAAAAAGAATGCAACCTTGTAGTTGCTGTGAGAAGTGGGAGATCTGAAGATAGGTTTGCAGGTGATATGTTCTAGTCAGATCATCTCTGCAGCAGAGGATGAAAGTTGCCCTCAAGTTCTAAAATTAGATTTAAAGACTAAAACAGCTCAGAAATTGATATCTTCTAAAATAAATTGCTTGAGAGCTTCAGACAAGAAATCTGGTGATCATTTTTGATTTTGAATCAAGCAGTATAGGAGTAAGGGTTTTACTTATAGGTTTGACAGTAAGAAATGAATGAACAGCCCTCCCAAATGACATTACTATGAAAGTGGATATCACACAAAATCAGCAGCAGCAGGTAATAGAGCAGATATAGCTAGGAGTAGTGACTGCATGCTTAGGAAAGAGGAGTTAGAGTATTCATACCTGAGGGTAATAGATAAATACCTATTTATCTATTTTATAAATAAATATTTTGGTAAATATTTATTTACCAGATTTGTAAATTGATAACCTGGTAAATTTGATAAATTTTGTACAGCAAATTTTTGGTAAATTCAGTACAGCAATGTTAAGTTTGTTAGGCCACCTATAGCAAACATACACTGTGTTTGACATAAGGAACCACTAAATAGAAACCAAGATACTGGTATTTCTAGTTAAGATTGATTAGATATTAAAAGTGAACACCCAAATAAGGAGCCTCAGGCATGAACGTGTGCATTTTCTTCAATGCCCACATACCACATACAGCCCAAAGAATCGGCAAAATGTTGTGTAGGTAGGTATGAATTGAAGAGGAGTAGCTGTCAAACAAAAAAGTGTACAAAAAGCCCTCATTAAAAGACTGATAAAATAAACTCCAAGTAGTGCAAAACCTAGGTTCTTAAAGATATTTAAAAACTAAATGAAATACATTTAGGCCATTTTTTCTTAAATTATCATGTAGAAAGATAAATAAAACAGACTGAATGGTGCCATAATATGAAATTAGAATAATCATTAAAAGCTATCATTTTCTTTAGGTTCAAGACTCATCATAGAAGTCATTTATGATTGTTGATAATTTTATGTTCAAAATTACCAATAAAAATACTATTCCAGAAATGACAAAGATATAGTTTAATTTTTATTACGTATATAGTTCACAAAGATATTATCATGCAATAGGATATAAGAACTTTGTTTATTTTAACATACCCACTTTCTTCCCACGATCCTATATCTACATTTATATATTTTCTGTCTGTTTGTTAGCTAGTAGAATAACTTGCCTTTTATTTTAGTGTGAATGAGTAAAAGACATATATTGTTCAAATGCTTTCACTGAGGATTTTCCTACTTTTTCCTACTCTAAAATAAACATAACAGTCAGTCTCTAATGGTAGGCTCTTGTATTTTTCTTATAGAGGAGTATCATACCCCTGACTTTTTCTCTAGGAATTCAGATGAAAACACAGGATAGACTCCTCTACAGAATGGGGAGGACTCACACCATTTCCTGGCTCCTTTCTATCATGCTCTCTAGTGACTTGTTAGACAAGCTCAGGTCAAGTCACAAAATAAGAAATGGTATATGACAGTGTGGCTACCATCAATGGATAAAATAAAAAATGCAGAATATGGATGTTTATGTATATTTACTCTGTGTTATTTTAAATTTTCTCCACTGTATATAGTAGAAGACATCTTTTAATGAAATCACAAATTGTTTTCAGAAAAGAAGGTTTTTCAGGAAGCCCAAACTACCTGGCAAACACATACAACACCACCACAATTATTTGTCAATAATTACAAATGGTTGTATGTTATTGGACAGTGCGTATATTATAGTTATAACCCAAACTAGCTTGCATACATTTTCTTATAAATAACTGAAGTACAGAATGCTAGGTGTGCAACAGATGTGGCGAGCAAGCCCATATGTAGCAATATGGTAGCTGATGCCTCTGAGCTATGTGTAGAATGTGTTAGTGCTTTGTTTGAGTAACAGTTCTTTGATGCTTGCCTTTTTTCCTACTTTTCTTTTATTAAAAATAGATGTTTCTCATTCAGTACATTCTGATTATTATTTCTTCTTTCTAAGCTTTTCCTGGATCCACCCAGAAATTTGTAAATGACTTCTAGCCTTTCCTTCCAGTTAAACAATCAGGTTTTATTAAATTTGTTGCACCCAATTAATATTGCATCTATTACTACATAATTTCAAAAACTATTCTATAACTTCAAATTTTTATGAATTAAACTTATGAAGTAATATGTTAATCAAATCATTTAAAAACATATATCCAACAGAATTTCTAAGGAAATATGTCAGTAGACTTTATTGAAATCTTACTTAAAGAGGTTATTTGATTTTTGTTAAAACCATCAATTTAACACCAATCACAATTTTTAAATTCAGAGTACTGATTCAATTTTTATTCAGTCTGCATAAAATTAATCAAGTGTGAGCCAAAATTCATTTCTTTTAAACTTCCCTTAACAGCTTAGATTTAAAGCTTCAAATTGCTACACTTGTCATATTTTATGCACCAATTAAGACTTTGGAATAAATTTAATTAAAGGAAATGACATATGAATATAAATACTTGAGATTTTCATGGATCTATAGAAATTCTTACTGCATTTAAATTGTTAGTAAGTTAGAATGATTTGTCCATTTTAAAATCAACATAAAATCACAATAGTGGAAAATAACGTGTGAGAATAAACAATGGGCTTCAGATTACAAAGTGATATTAATAAAAATCACTTTGATTTAAAATTCTTCAAATGCAAACACTATATACTTTCTGAAAGGCATTATAAGGATGCACAAGAAATGGCTTTTCTTTGGAAACTTTTGAGCATTTTTACATGATTCTTATTATATTGGATTGTTTTAACTAGCTTTCCTTGGGCTCCATCATGCCATTTACCCTAGTTATCACAATAAATTATACTTGAATTTGCTTTTCTCATTTTAGAGGGAAATGGGTTATTTCAATGATAAAATAACTTGTTTTCACATAATGATTTCCAGTATAGATTTATTATTTTTGTTATATAATTGTTTTTACTTTCTCACACACTTTAGTCCTAAATGATGGCAAAACTGGCTTCCGAAATTAGATGTTGAAACAAAGATGTCTGAGTCTGGGGTCCAGCATGAAAGTTCTTCCTCCATTTAGTTTCTTCCAATATCCCTTAAGCCCTACTTTACCTACAGCTTCTGAATCAGGACCCAAGTGTCTTGGTACTAAATGAGTATCAGTGACCTCAGAAAGATAAAATACTAGGGGCTGATGAGAGCCCTCAACACAATGCCAAAAATATTTTTTGTGTCTCCTGAAAAATAAAAAATCTATAATGTAATTAAAATTACCAATAGAAATAAATAAAATCAACATTTTTTTATATTATAGAATCAAGTCAGGAAATGGTTGCACATATCTTTAATCCCAGCACTCAGGAGGCAGTGGCAGGCAGATGTTTGAAGCCAGCCTGGTCTACAGAGTGAGTTCCAGCACAGGCACCCAAACTACACAGAAAACCGTATCTCGAACAACCAACAATACCAACAAAAATTATAAAATCAAGTGTGAAATATTGGAGCTTAGCTTTCCTTCCTTAAATATCCATAGCACACAAAATATTAGCTCAATATTGTTTAAAATATTATTGTACCATTTCTATCAAGTCAGGTTTTTATGAGAAACCATACATTTTCCATATTTTCATAATGTTTTCTAGGATGAATTTATTAAGTACAATTCAGATAGGTTACTGCCTCATAATCCCTTCATAAGTTGAAGAGAATAGAAATCTAGGAATTTCATTGTGAATTTATAATATTTTGTATACCTGTAAAATATAAATATAGATCACACATTACATAATATAACACATTATAAGGTGTGTTAGTTTAGTAAATAAATATTTGCCTCATATTTAATTATAATTAAATATATTTATGTCTGTTCTTAACTGGTACATTTTTAAATATTCAAAAATATTTAATTATTATTTTTTATTTAATGTGTGTGTGTGTATGTGTGTGTGTGTGTGCTGTCTGTACATGCCTACAGAAGCAAGATTTCAGATCCCTTAAAACCGGATTTACAGACAATGGTGAGCCACCATGCGAGTGCTGGAAATCTGATACTGGTCCTCTAATAATGTCTTCATGTCAGTAATATTAGGTGAAAAGTTATCTCTCCAAATATTGGTTTCTTTATTTTCATCTCTATTCAGGTTTTAATAAAAACATTTTCCACTGCATTAAAACAAATTGGCCTATTTATTACTAAAACATATTTTTATAAAAAAGTCTTTAAATACAGTCTTTTGTGCTCACCCAAACTACTAATAAAGGCAAAGACATCATGAAAATATTCTCATTTTTAATTTTTTATTTCTAAGATTATAATATAATTACAATACTTTCTCCCCTCCCCTTTCTTCTTTCAAAACTTCCCATATACCCTTCCTTGTTGTTTTTCAAATTCATGGCTTTTTTTTCACTAATTTTTTATGGTACACATATATGTATATGTATATACATTTGTATTGCTATATATAAAGTTCTCAGTCTGTATAATGTTACTTGCAAGTATGTTTTCAGGATTGACAACTCTATTTTGTAACCAGTTGGTGTTCTCTTCCTTGGGGAAGACTATTTCTCCTACTTCCAGCATTCCTTAGCTGCCTGTACTTCTTCATAGACAGTTGGAGTCTTGTGGTACTGTCCCTCTCCACTTTGTCTTGACCATTCGTGTCCTCCAATTGTTGAGCTCATGTTTGGCTAATCATGCTGAGAAGACTTTACAGGTTTAATTTCCGACATTACTGGGAGAAAGAATCCCACAACAATTTCTCTGTTTTTCTGGCTCTTACAATCTTTGCACCGCCTCCTCAACAATGTTATCTGAGACAAAGTGGAGAAGAGATTTTTTAAATTTATGCACCGGGACTGGAATCACCAACTACGGATTTTGACTGGTTGATTTTATCTAGCGTTTTCTACCTGTGGGAAAGACAGTTTTTTTTTTCAATTTTCTTTTTTCTTTTTCTTTTGTTTCAGCAGATTAGTTTTTATTACTTTATAAAAAACACCAATCAAAATTTCAACTTCCTCCCCTCCTCCCACTTCCGTCCCTGCTCCCACACTCACACTCCTTCCACCCCCTCCAACCTAAGAGAGGGCAGGGTACCCTGCCCTGTGGGAAGTCCAAGGCCCTCCCCTCTCCATCCAGGCTTAGGAAGGTATGCATCCAAATAGAATAGGATCCCAAAAAGCCAGTACATGCAGTAGAGACAAATCCCAGTGCCATTGGCTTCTCAGTCGGCCTCAATTGTCAGCAACATTCAGAGGGTCCAGTTTGATGCTATGCTTGTTCAGTCCCAGTCCAACTGGCTTTGGTGAGCTCCCATTAGCTCAGGCACACTGTCTCAGTGGGTGGACCAACCGCTCGTGGTCCTCACTTCCTTGCTCATATTCTCCCTCCTTCTGCTCTTTAACTGGATCTTGGGAGCTCAGTCCAGTGCTCTGATGTGGGTCTCTGTCTCTATCTCCATCCATTGCCAGATGAAGGTTCTATGGTGATATTCAAGATAGTAATCAGTCTGACTATGGGACCAGGCCAGTTCAGGCACCCTCTCCTCCACTGCCCAGTGTCCTAGCTGGGGCCATCCCCGTGAACACCTGGGAACCCTCTAGAGCCAAGCCTCTTGCCAACACCAAAATGGCTCCCTTAATTAAGATATCTCCTCCCATACTCCCATATCCGTCCTTCCTCCATCTCAACCATCCCACTCTCCCCAAGCTCTCCCCCAACCCTCTCCTTCTCCCTTCTCTCTCCCCTTCTCCCCTTCCCTCCACCTTGCCCCCATCCCCATGCTCCCAATTTTTGCCTGGCGATCTTGTCTGCTTCCAATTTCCAGGAGGATCTATATATGTTTTTCTTTGGTTCACCTTCTTACTTAGTTCTCTAGGATCACAAACTATAGGCTCAATTCCTTTGTTTATGGCTAGAATCCACTAATGAGTGAGTACATACCATATTCATATTTTGAGGTCTGGGTTATCTCACTCAGGATAGTGTTTTCTATTTCTGTCCATTTGCGTGCAAAATTCAAGATTTTTACCTCTGAATAGTACTCTAATGTGTAGATGTAGCACACTTTCTTGATCCATTCTTCCATTGAGCGGCATCTAGGTAGTTTCCAGGTTCTGGCTATTACAAATAATGCTACTATGAACATAGTTGAACAAATGCTTTTGTAGTATGATTGGATATCTCTTGGGTATATTCCCAAGAGTGGTATTGCTGGATCCTGAGGTAGGTTGACTCCCAATTTCCTGAGAAACCACCACACTGATTTCCAAAGTGTACAAGTTGGCATTCCCACCAGCAATGGATGAGTGTTCTCGTTACTCCACATCCTCTCCAGCATAGGCTATCATTGGTGTTTTTGATTTTAGCCATTCTGACAGGTGTAAGATGGTATCTCAAAATTGTTTTAATTTGCATTTCCCTGATCACTAAGGAAGTTGAACATGACCTTCAGTATCTTTTGGCCATTTGAACTTCTTCTGTTGAGAATTCTCTGTTCAGTTCAGTGTCCCATTTTTTAATTGGGTTATTTAGAATTTTAATGTCTAGTTTCTTAGTTCTTTATATATTTTGGAGATCAGACCTTTATCTGATGTGGGGTTTGTGAAGATCTTCTCCCATTCAGTAGGTTGCCTTTTTGTCTTAATGACTGTGTCCTTTGCTTTACAGAAGCTTTTCAGTTTCAGGAGGTCTCCTTTATTCACTGTTACTCTTATTATCTGTGCTACTGGGGTTATACAAGTAAGTGGTCTCATGTGCCTCTGTATTTCAGACTACTTCCCACTTTCTCCTCTATCAAGTTCAGTGTGGTCAGTTTTATATTGAGGTCTTTAATGCCTTTGGACTTGAGTTTTGTCCATGGTGATAGCACAAACAGCATAACGTATCTTGGGGTAACATTAACCAAGGAAGTAAAAGATCTATTTGACAATAACTTTAAGTCTTTGAAGAAAGAAATTGAAGAGGACACCAGAAAATGAAAGGATCTCCCTTGTTTTTGGATTGGTAGGATCAATATAGTAAAAATGGCAATTCTACCAAAGGCAATCCATAGATTCAATGCAATTCCCATCAAAATCCCAACAAAATTCTTCACAGACCTTGAGAGAACAATAATCAACTTTATATGGGAAAGACAATTTTCCTTGAAGTGGAGGGAAGACTATACTTATCTGTGGTATAAGAACAAATGTTTAGATTATTTGTATTATGATGGTTTAATGAATAACTGTGGTAGACTACCTTCCAATATCCATGACTTCACTAACATAGTATAAGTAGTAGATTCTAGTACCAGACCTGGTTTTCCTCTTGTGCATGGCTCTTATATCCATTTAAAGTTGTTGGTTTCAGCCAAGGCTTGTTTGCCAGTATTGCACCCTCAGGGTTACTTTGCCATGCTCATAATCGATGTGGTTCTTAGGCTTCAGAGATGGATAGAAATTTTGGTTGCCACCCTTCTTTGAAAGCTTTTATGATTCTTCTGGTACCATGAAAGACTGATCATAGAGAACAGACTTTCAGATCAGTTTCAGCTCAGGGTTATCTTGGACTTGTTTCTGAAGTGCATGGTTTCTTATACTTCTGGTGGAGAGTCAAGGGCAACAAAAATATATTATATGTTTTGAGAGGCTGCTGGGCAACCCTGACCAACAAAACAACAGATGGTTTCTCATGGTATTGGGAATTTTGCTAGATGATCTTTGGCTCCTGAAGGAACATTGTCAGCCTAGATGAAAAAAGTTCATTTAAAAAAATTAGTATAGTTATACACAGAATTACCAATATTATTGTATTTATTTAGGCAAATAGATATTCCTCATGGTCTTTAGAGACATCTTTATTTGTTATTTCACCCTCCTAACTCTCTCTTCTTTACTTAGTTCCCCCTTTTCTGTTGGGTCCCTTGAGGACAGGCCTTTGCACCCCCACTTGATCTGTTTTGCACTCTTGTGGTTGGTTGTTCCGAAAACAAGAACAAAAACAACGTGTTGTTTAGCAATGTTTCTAAAGGTGATAAGCTTCTTGCTTTTGCTGGCTCAGCCTCCCCTGCTGAGGGCTATAAATACTGTGTGAAAAAGTGGAATAAAGGCTTGTCTGCAGAACCTGAAGTTGTGTTGTGTGTTAATCCTGACGTTCCTCATTCAGAAAAACTACAGTTGCCATGCTGGAATGGCACTTTTCCATAAAGACACCTTTTTCACACTTCTAAGATCATATCATTATACCCCTCTGTTCGCCTTTACCCTCTTGACATTTTATTGATTTATTAATTTAGTGATTTTGATTTTTTATTAGGACTATACAATATTTAAATAAAAAGGTGAGATTTAATTAGATAATTTAGAAGGCCCCTCTGTAAATGCAAACAGATCAATATGTCTATTAAATGATTTAGTAACATTGTTAATGATTTCAATTTTATATTTTTATAAATTAACATTACTTTTGGTATTAGTTTTTTTTCCAATTTAAGATGCAAGAAAGAGTTAGAGTGATGGCTTGGCAGGTAAAACAACAGCTTGTATACACATGATGGAACAAGAGAAACGACCTCCCCATGTGTGCTTTGACACATATTTACATACATGTACATACAAAATAAATAACTTTAAATATATTAATAAATAATTGTAATTAAAAAGTAAGAAAGGAGCACACAGCAAAGGATAGCTATAATCCATCATTCTCTACCTTAAGTGATAATACAAATTTGAATAAACGTAAGTACATTTTTATGTAGTCTTGTGCATACTGTTCAATGTTTACTCTGTTAACTCTGAATATTGTAATTATACAATACTACTTTAAGTCCTAATATAGAAGATGGCATCTTGCAAGTTATATTTTTCTCTAAGCTGACAAAACCAGCTTTTAGATATTATTTATACTTAAGCCATCCATCCGAGCCTGAAGGGAAAGCCGTTTATTGCTGCTGCATATTGGCATTTATCCTCCCAAACCAGAAGGCTCTCTGTCAGTGAGGTCTGTACTAGGAAAGATGGGAGTTAAGTTTCAGTTGAACTAGTTCAAAGCTTGTTCAAACACTTTAAGTCTTCTCATATACGACATTCTCTCTCTCATTAAGGGAGACAGAATCTCAGCTGGCATCATCTGAGAAAACAGAAATTCCTTCAAGAGCCCTGAGGCTATAGCAATGACATCTCTGAAGTTACAAATATTTGTGTGATAACCCTTTTACTCAAAGAAAATGCATTACTGACTCCAATAGATTCCTTTTATTTTTCTAAACAGAGGCAATTCTGTCTAGCAATATATTTCTGCCTACTGCACTGGAAAGGGTTAGCATGGTTATATAAGGCTCCTTGATTAGAACTTCAGCTTGTCTCTTTTTCTTTGCACTACTGCAGGAGTGCTACCTCACAGATGCCGCATACTTGACAACTTTTGAGTTATAACCTACTAGGAGCTGTTTTTTGTTTTGAAAATTCTCTTTAAAATAGAGAAAAGAAACTAAGAGCAAAGCTACAGAACTTGTCATTATATATAATAAACAATACAATATTCCATAGAAATATTTATTTGCAAAAAAGTATAGTTTTTTAATGTGACCATTGATCATTCTTTAATAATTAAAAGCAAATATTTTTATCTTGTTATTTTACATTGCATACTGTTTAATTATACATGTTCAGAACATCAAATGCATTTCTAATTCAGGAAATAGTGTAATTACATTTTAATAAAAAATAAAGAGAAAAATGAAAATAAATCTAAAAAAATACACACATTCATATACACACACACCCAAACACTCCTGGAGTTTAAAGACTGAATAACTGTGTCAATATTTTTAGACTGAATTTCCTGGCTAAATGGCTTCAAAATGTAAACTTCAAGAGGAACTCCTTTTAGAGGTAAATGAGCTCTTTATGCTACCAAATGCTCTGTTTAATGGACCAGTGTTTGGGACAGGAAGACTTATAGAAAGATGGACGGTCTTATGGAGAAAATACCATATACATGCAAACCATGGATAAGCAGCATTCAAACAGAATAAATCTGCCTGAAGCATTGATTTTGGTCATCCAGCCTTCAGAAATATGAGATAATAAAGATGTATCTTTAGATCTACTTAAAAAAAAAACACCTATTGATTTTCACGGGATTTGAATCTTAACGTCAGGTGTCTGCCTATGCACTATCAATTATGCATATCCAAGTAAGAAAGGGACCTAGAATGCTGAATACAAGCCAGCTAGTTTAGTAACTAGGCATTGCATATTAGTTAAAACACCTTCTATAGGAAAATATTTTGATGAAGTAGTTCTTAACATATATAATTTATTTATTATTGAATGTGACATCAATGAACTATGTTGTGAGCTATGTATCTCTGGATTAGCACAGATTGGTGAGTGATCTCACTGTAAAATTTTTCTATAATTTCAAGGGTGTTTGGTTATATAGACTACATATGGCAACTGCAGTTAATTTTCAATGAAAGAGAAACAATTATTTTATTTAATTTTATAATAGTGACAATTTTTATCCAATGGCCATCAGTAAGGAATAACTTGCTTGCAGAGCTTAACAGTGACTCAATGTGCTACTGTCAGAACATTTTGAGTTGGTGAACTCCTGAATCATATTATCATCAAGTATACTGAACCAATATCTAGAAAGTCTTTATAGCTCAATTGTTGGTGATACAGTGAGTAATTTAAGCCAGAAGTAAACAAATGACCAGAATTTGTACTTTTATTTTATAATAACTTAACAATTGAGCAGTGTAAAAATCATAAGAGTTATTTAGGATATTTTTTATTTATGATGAACACATAAACGCAAGACATATGCATGTGTATGTAACTACAATTAATAAAAAAAAACAGGAATTTGAAAAAGAGCAAGGAGGGGTAAATGGAAAGGTTTGAAAGGATAGAAGGGGAAGGTGAAATGAGGTAATTATATTATAATCTCAAAAATAATTTAAAAATACATATAAATAAATTAATTCAGTTAAGAAACAAAAATAATGGGTATTAATGTGTATAATATTTTTCTAACAATTATCATATCCATTATACTTCTGTTAATCATTAATCATCTCATCTGAACCATTAGGGTATTAAGAAGTACCTGGAGATGTCTGCATTTCTTACTGGGCTCCAAAAGATGTTATCTTCAGGTTATATAACAAAGATAGAACAAATAAACAGAGAAACAAAGTAAACAACTGTGCTTTTAAGGTCTGTGGTCTATTCGTACTGCTTTATTTGCATTTTTTTAAAAATCTGGTAAGATAATACTCAAAATTATTCTAATAATTACCAAAGAGGGCCACTTAATTTTTCAACTTTTGTGAATCAGAGAGAAGGGATGTAACTCAATGGTACCATATTTCAACAGACTTGTATGATGCCTTATCCTTTTGGCCTTTTGAAGGACTCACCACCTAGCTCTCAAATAAATCACACACAGAGGCTTATTCTTAGTTATGAATGCCAGACCTTAACTTGGTGTTTTTCTAGCCAGCTTTTCTTATATTAAATTTTTCCAACTACGTTTTGCCTCTAGGCTTTTGTCTTTATTTCTGTATACCTTTCTTTACTTCTTTCTGCTCTGTCACTTGATGTGTAGCTGGGTGGTTGGCCCTTGATAACCTCATCTCCTTGGTCACTTATTGCTCCTCTTCCTTGTTTTCCCTTCTATTTATACTCTGTCTGCCAAACCTACCTGTCCTTGCTCCTGCCATACTATTGGACATTCAGCTCTATTAGACTATCAGGTGTTTTAGACAGTCAAAGGATCATAGCTTCACAAAGTTAAACAAAAGCTTCACAAACAAAAGCAATTCACCTTAAAATAATATTCCCAACACAGACTAAACAAGACTTGGGTTTGATTCACAGGCGAGGAAAACATGTGAGTTTTTTTGTTTTTGTTTTTGTTTTGTTTTGTTTTTGTCCAGGATATTAAGTACATATAATCCCAGACCTAAGGTGGCTTTAATTAGAAGAATCAAGAGTCAGACTAGCTGGTATTATAAAGTCAGACTTTATCTGAAAAATAAGTTAATAAGTAAATCAGTAAATAGAAGTGTAAAAAAATAACAAGCTAATCAAAAGTGGTCTCAAATCCAACTGTGTATACATTGAACACATGGATGCATTTCTGTATTTAAATAGAGCGATCAAAATGCTCTAATGATTTTGTCAGTTTCCCCAAAGAGAAGCAATTCCCAGAAGTGAGTTTTTGTTGACAGACAAGTTATAAAAATGGCAGAGTATGATAACATGTTTCATTAAGATCCTCAAAAGATAACTCAGAGTTCCCCTGTCAGTATGTTTCTTTCCACATCTTCAGTAGCTTGTCTACTATACACCTATTTATTTTCATCAGTCTTCTCATGGCAGAGTACTGAGTTGCACACATTAAGTTTAATGATGTTTATGGAATTAATAATGTGTCACTTTATATAAATTAAAGACTTAGGTATTCATAGAAATTAAATCAACACATTTAGACACAAAAACAACAACAACAACAATAATAAATAGTTTAGTTAAGAAAAACAGTGCTTTAGCAATGAGACAAGAGCTTAAAGGATTTGGAACTGTTATATGATCTTCATATTAGAGTTTATGCACAAATTACATAAGCAAGGTTATTTGCCTGGTATTCCAGCAATATTTTTATTCTATCTTAACACAAATTTTCATATTAAATGTTTTGTACCTAAAGATTTTTTGATATACATTTTGGTTAAGACAGAAGCCCAATGTGAAAAAGTATTCCATTACTATATTTTGTTGTCTTAATATATGCTTACTCTCATGAAATAAATTGAACATTTTTTTACATAATAACAAGAAATAAGAATGAATATTGTTTGTGTGCATTGTTTCATATTTTAGTTTATTTATATAGTCTAAATCTGTAACTCCACCATTAGAGAGGTTGAAATATAAGGCTAAAATTGATATGACAATAAGGTGAATGGTAATCTCAAACAGATGATTTTACTTTTAACTGTGCTTGACTAGGTTAGATCATTTATGCTAGGAAAATAAATCTTGACATTTATATGGATAATTTTGTGGCTTACTTGTCAACCTTCCTGTGAGACGTGGATCTGATTAAACTCTGATTGAGAATGAGAAGTGTAATACATTATTAATGAACTCAGGGTAATTGTGAAGTTTTATGACTTAGGGATCATTTGAAATTGGTTCCATGGTCAGTTTGAAAAATTATGAGAATCCACCTTCCTCAGATAGTGCTGATAGTTCAGCATTAGTCATGGTCTCCCCACAGTCACTGCCGAGACGACACTAATGACAGTCATTTTGTGGCGTGACCATGCATTAGAATGCATTTAGAAGAGCATGAAATGTCAAATATTGGAGTAAAGATTTTTCAGCAGTTCTTGGCATTAAAGTCTTCATATTCCCAGAAGTTTAAATAAGTTTCTTGAAATTATTAACCAGCTACGGTCATCATAAAATGAGGAGAAAACATGTAAATTAAAAATCATTTAAGATATTTTTTAAAGTATATATCAATTTGCACACTTAAAATCATTTTGCTTATCAAACAGTAGGAAAGCAACATGAAAGTAAAATTTCTCTTTATATGACTTTCGTATCAATAAATTGATTATTCACAATTTCAGTATATATATATATATATATATATAAAAGAATTAAAGATTAAGGATTGTTTTTAGAATTCTCTAAAACACTAAAATGATCATTCTAATACAACAAAATAAACACAGAAATTGTTTCTTTATCAGATCAGAAAAGTGCTGCTACATAACAAAATATGACATTGAAAACCATATTCGAATTGCTTCATTATACATAGCTATTATTATAAAGAAATTCGATACCATCATTGTAATACCGACTTTCAGATGTAGCTCAAAATGCTTTCCTAAGAACTTAGTTACCTGCTGAATCTTTGATGCAGACTGTTTATTTGTATATGAGGCTCTACTGATTACATGGATTTTTAAACATGAGCGATAGAGATACATTATTTGTACAACTAAAATAAAGTCGAAGAAACTAAAGTACACATGAATGTGAAAAGATGGCAAATAAGTGTTTTTGAAATACTGAAATATTTTCATCAGCAAATATTCCATTCCATGCTTTCACAATTTATTAAAAAGTTGAGAACTTAATTGGTGTTCTTTGATATTTTGATTGAGAGAGTCCTTACAGGGCTAGCAAAAAACCTGACAATAGAGAGATTCCCAGGAATCCACAAAGATGTCCCGAACTAAGTCCTAGGCAACATTGGAAAGGGTGCCCAAACTGACCTTGTCTTGTAGTCAGATAAATTAATATCTTAAATATCACCACAGAACCCTCATCCCCCAGCTGATGGAAATAGAGGCAGGGGCCCGCAGTGGGCACTGAGCTGACCTCCCAAAGTCCAGTTGAAGAGTGGGAGGTATGTGACTATAAGCAAAGAGGTCAAGACTATGGTGGGGAAACCATTGAAACAAATACCTAAGCTAATGGGAGCTCACCTGAGCTCAACTTCAGCTGGACAAGAAAGGAACCAGCATATGACCAAACTGAACCCTCTGTATGTGGGTCACAGTCATATGACTGTGGCAGACTGTAGGGCCACTGGCAGTGGCACCAAGATTTGTTCCTGCTGCTTGTACTGGCTCTTTGGGAACCCATTCTCTCTGGATGGATACATTTCTCAGCTTAGATATAGTAGGGAGGGCCTTGGACATTCCCCCAAAAAATGTGCTTTACCCTCTTTGAGGAGTGGATGGGACAGTGGAATGTGGAGAAAATGGAGGGATTGGAGGATGGGAGGGAGCAGGAACTAGAGTTGGTGTGTAAAATGAAAAAAAATGGTTTGCTTCCTTTTTAAAAAAATTTTAAAAATTGATACCATGAATGAAAGAAAACATAAAAAATCAATAAAAAGCCAAAAACACTTGTGCCCATTTTGGCAAAAATCATTTCTTTAGAGGTTTGTAGACTTTAAACCAACACAAATCGATCCCTCCTTGCAGACAGAAGTTTTTGTCCTGCCTGTTCCCACAACTGTTCAGTCCCAACAAAACACTCAGAAGCATATATTAATTATAAACTGGCTGTCTTATTAGTTCAAACTTATTATTAACTAGTTCTTACAACTAAAATTAACCCATAATTCGTATCTATGTTTAGCCACTTGCCTTAATACCTCACTATTCAGTGAGACATTCTCATCTTACTTCCTCTGCTTCTGGCTGGTGATTGCAACTCTCTCTCTTCCTCTTCAAAGATTTCTCCTCATCTTGTTGTCCCGCCTTATACTTTCTTCCTGGATACTGGCTAATCAGCATTTTATCGATAAAGATAGATTAGATATAATACTTTAGACTCACAAAGATAGGATAGAGTATGGAGAATTTTCTTAATTTGCCAAATGTAAATGGACTAAATAATGTAACTATAATCCTTGTTTGATAACTTTTGTGGTATGTAACCTTGCTGTGTTAATGTAAAAATCTTCCTTTTTAATTAGATAGAAAAGGGGAGTTAATGTGAGATTCCCCTCTGTATAATATGAATATGTTTTATTGCAGTTGGTTAATAAAGAAACTGCTTTTGGCCGATGTCTTAACCAAATATAGCCAAACTGGAAAAGATATAGAGAGAGAGTAGACAGAGTCAGAGAGATGTCATGTAGCTGGCCACCATGGAGACAGATGAGCCAGAAAATTGTTAGTAAACCACAAGCCTGATGGTAAAATATAAAATAATAGAAATGAGATAATTTAAGATGTAAGAGCTATCTAGAAATACACTTAAGCTATTGACCAAACAGTATCTCAAATAACATAGTTTCTATGTGATTATTTCAGGTCTCGGTGGCTGGGAATGATCAAGAGGCAGAGTCAAATGTTCATGTTGATTATCTGTCACAATGTGAGTTGCAGAAGCCATTCTTCCAGCCATAAGCTTTCAGTTGTAAAGTTTCTGTACTATTAGTAAAGTTGTATGGACTTTGCTATGACGGATATGTGTGTTTGTGTGTCTGTATGTGTGTGTGTGTGTGTGTGTGTGTGTGTGTGTGTGAAAGAGAGAGAGAGAGACATAAAGTCGAGAAGTGGGGGGAAAGAAAAACTAACCAGGGAAACGTTGACGAGGCAATTATTGGCTTAACAATTCAAATGGAGGTGATATTGACCAAATCCTTTTGACGTTGAGAAACAATCCATTAAGCTAATGTTTGTGATTGCCACTCATGATCACACTGTGCTCAACCTGACCCTCTTCCGTGATGAATTACAGCTCTTTCACAGTTTTCGGGTGCTCTGGGCCTGGCCACATCAAAGCTCAGTGATGCAATCTTTCCTCACTAAGCTGCTTCAAATGATCTAGTGGAGAAGGCGTCTGAGCACTCTATTGAAGGTTTATGACTCCTACAGCAGTTGCTGATGATGAGTGTTTCTTGATAGATCTCCCTACTCTCATGTTCTCATGTTCTTCCTTTACTTTCAAAATCATCTTTTTCTACCTCAAAAAATGTTCCTCTGGGCACTCCTGCTTAATCATAATAAAAGTGTATGCATATTCTTTGACTAAAGGAAACACTAAAAGTCCTTCCACCATTGCACCTTCCCTTTCCTTTCCCTCCAATACAAACGTTGCTGTAGAAATACTAGCTCCCTCTTAAGAAATAAAGAAGTGTCTAGAACTTTAAGTTAACCAATTAATTGATTCCTAAAAAACAGTGCTGGAGGCAACAATTATATAAATATTATTCATTGGTGAACAAAGGTAGAAGATATGGGTCAGGCAATAAATGTAGAGAAAGTTGAAAGACAGAAACCTATTAGAACTTTTATTGTAAAATATGATCATAATATTATATTTAACTTTACTGACTTCTATTCTTTCTCAGTAATATCTAATACAAGTATGCTATGTATAATTTTAATGTTTTAACAGCTGTAACAAAATAATTAAATTTTATAGAAACATTTGATTTAGAAATCAAGTATTGTACAACATTTAAACATTATTGAAATTGTGTACATTTTTTCTAGCTAAAAACTTTATGATGATGGTTAATCTTTACTGCTTACTTGACAGAGCTGGAGTTGTCTATGGGATTAGTAAACCACATTGCCTTAGGCATACCTGAGGATAAACTGAGAACTCTCATTTAATGGATTGATTAAGTTCCTGGGGGGTTCAGGATATGGTGATGATGTTGGCAAGTAGTAGAAGTTAGAGAAAGGAAGTGTGGGAGAGCTGAGCACCGTATTGCTTGGGCCTCTTCCTCTATACTGCTCTGTTCTCTATGTCTTGAGTTGGTCTCTATGTGTTGAGTTAGTTCTATCCCTATCATGATGAGCTAACACAAATCCTTCCATTTTCAAGTGTAATTTTTGGTTATAAAAAGGCTGGAAACTACAATTATATTTGTAGGACATCTAAATTTGATGGCTAGTTTTCCAAAACTTTATTTGAATTTTATATAAATTTATAACATTTATTTCTGAAAATATAAATTTAAATGTTTCTAGCTTTCAAAAGACATTAAAAATTTTCAAGTAACTAAAATTATTGTTAATTTAAATTAAAATAATTAAATTTAAATTTATTATTTATTAAACATTTAAGTATGTTTCATCCTAAATTGATGAAATTTCAAGTGTTCTTCATCAATATAAAATTAGGTATTATATCTCTGGAGTCTTATATTTAAGTAGATTTCACCTATGAGCCAGTTTGATGTCTAATAAATTATTTGCTACTTCTCCAAGTTTAGTAGTGAAATTCATTCTCTTTATGATAAGCTGTAACTTACGAAGCATAAGCTACCTAAATTTGTCTTCTCAAATGTTTGTGGCCTATGCCAGTTCTCCTCTCAATATACCATGCTTCCAGCATCCTTTCTAGTTTGAAAGTGTTATCTGGTTTCATTGGAAATTCACTCATATGAATAAAAAGATAAATTTTCAAATCTTACCAAAAAGTCCAGTGTATGCTGGCAAATATGTGTCTTCAAGAGTACAGTAAGATTCTTAGGTTCCACAAATTAAATTAAGTAGCTCCGTTTACAGTAACTTCCCATAAAAGCAACCACTGGGAAGCACAACATGTGAAAGAGAAAATCAATTATGGTTCAATAATGCCCCTCTCCCAATCAATTAGAAACTAAAAGAAGTGCTTATTTACAGAAAGTTGGTGGCATGGTTTTCTGAGAGCTAACTTTTTCATTTGTGAGCATCAAGCATCATTCACTTAGTTGTGAAACCATAACAGCTAGAGTCATCTGAGGCAGAGCATACATTTATGCAACAACACTAAAGTGATTTCTAAGAACTGTTTTGTTGTTCCTTCTGTATTGCTCTATTTAAATATGTGTTGATATGTGTTTAATGTCTTATGGACCCTCGAATACAAGGGGGAAACAAGGGAAAGAAATGAATCTTAATTATTTTGAAACTCTTGGTAATAGTTTTGATGTAGCTCTAAGAATTTATGTTAGTGGGCATCGTACCACATTCCTTTAATCTCAGAACTAGGGAGGAATAGGCAGGCTAATATCTGAGTGTGAGGATAACCTGGCCTACGGAGTGAATTCCAGGACAGCCAAGGCACACAATTATTTGATATTATTCACTGCTTATTGATCACCACAGGTAACAAAAACCTTTCTATTTGGCTAATGCCTCTTGAGTTAGTAGCTGTACATGAAGAAGACCAGAGGAATGACATGGAGCATGAACCTGCCCCTCTGCCTGGAAAAATATAGGGACAAGCCAGCATCTCACTGATCATAGTATTTTACATATTATTTCAGTTGAGTGTGAGCTATTTTTCAGTTCTTCCATAAAATTGAAGTCCTTTGTTTCTTGATACCTAACTTTCAAATCAGTTTTCTTCCTGGTTTGATATTGAGCTCCAAAGAGTTCACTGAATATCTAGAAAGGATTATTTAACTGTGAAATCTAAGTCTTGAGTTTCTACAAATTCCTGACATATATAATGGGGTGAAAGGTTTTGCTGATCTCCACATTTTTCTTAATAATACTTAATTCCAAATACCTGAAATCTTCTTGTTGTCTCCTGTGAAAAAAAGATTAGCAGTTCACCCCAATCGGGTAAAGGAAAGGTATTGGTTTCTTTTACACTTGCTTTGATAAAACTTTCTAACAGTGCAAGGAACAGTCCATAGTAGTAAAAACATCAGTACAGCAGGGTCATAAAGGGCTTGTCCACAGTGCAACAATACCCAAGAGACAGAGAAAAATGAATGTGTTCTGCTTTCAGCACTGTTTCTCAATTCTATACAATTCAGGATCTCAGCCAGGGATTGGCACCACCCGCAATAGATGTGCTTTCCCGCCTAGATTAATTCAGTCAGAAATAATGCTCAAAGGCATTTCAAGTATCTACTCTAGTAGGTGAACATAGATCCCATCAAGTATACAGCTATCAGTAACCATGAAGAACATTTTTTCATGCTTAATACTCACAAGATAAAACAATAATAATGATCCTAATTTTTTTTTACCTTGCAAATATATGGGGTGGTTTGAACGACATGGGCCCCATGGTTTCATATATCTAGATATTTGCTTACCAACTGGTAGATTGAAGGGAGGAATAGTAGGTGTGGCATGATTGGAGAAAGCATGTTACTGGGAATGGCATTGAAGTTTCAAAACCCCATACTTGGTCCATTCCTGCTCTTCTTGCCTCATGCCTGTGTAAGCTCTCAACTATTGCTCTAATGCCATGCCTTCCTTCTGCCATGAATCTGGCAAAGATGTTCATGGTCTCACTCTCTAAACATGTAAGGAGGAATTAAATGCTTTCTTTTTCTAAATTACTTTGGTCATGGTGTCTTTTCACAGAAATAAGACAATAACTAGAGCAATGTATAAAATGAAAATTTAGTTCTTTAAATCCCAGGATTCCCACCTCTAAAATCCTAGTGATGACAAGTGACTATATTCTGTTTCAAAGCATGACTAAGAAAAGATCAACACTTTGATTTTTATAAAGGATTGTACTAGGCTTTTATTTTAATCTTTTTACTGATGAAAATGGAATGACTTTTATATAGTCAATGATAATCATGCTTCAAATGTTATCAATTAAATAAAATTGATATGCTCTTAATTCCTCTGAAATCTTATTAAAATTTTATAAATCTAATAAAGCATTGAATAAAGTAGAGCCCTCTCATTCCCTTAGAGTAATTTTAATTTTTAGTTTTATTTAGAATGAATCAAATAATACACAGATATTCTTTTCATATTGTACTTCATGATTAAATTGTTACCAAATTTTAAAAAATTAAAACAAAGACATATTATTTAATTCTATCATATTTCAGAAATATAAGACCCATAGGGGACTGGGCTGAGGGAAATGGCAGTAAGACAAAAGAAAGGGTGAGAAGGAAAACTGTGGATGTAATATGAAATGAAATTAATAAATAAATTTAAAAAATAATACTAAAAAGGGTGACAATAGAATAATAATAATACATCTTGAATTTATGTCAAATGTTAAAGATATTTTTCTTTGGTTACTTTAATTTGTATTAGTAGGGGTTACTATTTCTTATCTTTAGCTTTAAAACTGCCTAACAAAATAAAATTTATTGTTATAAATCTCTTATCAATAAATTATGTATTTTTTATCTGGACTGTAGAATAACTTGTTTTTGTTCAAATCCAACTTGACTTACTGGTTTAATATTTGGTTTTCTTTTCTGTCAGACACAAACTGCAGTTGACATTGATAGATGTTGCTCAACGTCTTCTAAAACTTGAAGTATAGGAGTTAAATATATCTGCCGGCCAGGTAAATAATAAGATATTTTTATATTTTTGGCCTATCAAATGAATTTTCATTTCAAATGAAATATCCAGCTCATATGAGATTAGAACTGACTTTCTAACTATTTTCCAAGAATCAGAATTCTTTGTAGAATTATTAGAATCTAAAAAAAATATATTTCAATTTACTTTGAAAATATAATTTAGATGTGTCAGCTGTGATTATGCATTTTCTATAGAAAGAAACCTTTGAACAAAACAAGGCTGATGTAATATTCACTATTAGATTCATTTAAATTTTTCAGATATTCACAGTAAACTGTGCATATCTATTGGATTATCAGAATATTTCAGTAAATTTTAGTATATAACAATAACTTAAAATTCTAAGATATTAAGTTTTATAATATATAAAATAATAATTTTAGATTATTAGATTGAATTTTTATTTTTTTGAATTATTTACTGTTTTCCAAATGAGAAGAAATTTTATTTTAAGCTATTAATATTATAAAACTGATTAACGCATGGTTAATTCACCACAAAGAAGAGCTTTTTTGAATCTTCAAAAAATTGAATTGTATGAACAAGTACATCAAACACTTGTTTTTTACTCAATTTCTTGAAGTCATGCTGAACAATAATTAGTCTTAGAACCTCATGAATATTCAAAGCAGTGTCTAAGGATCCATGTTCTCAGCTCCCACATACTGAATATAATAAGACATTTGTGTGAATACCACAGCATAAAATGAAAATTATATACATTTTATTTGGCAAGGATTTTTTTAGAATAATTATACACAATTACCATTTCTATTATATTGTGTGGATTTACTGTCTCATCGATTTCATCTTCAGGAAAATATTAGAACACTTTGCTCGATGGCTTTAGTTATTGAAGCAATCTTCGACCATTTCTTCTTATGTTTAGTGTCATTATCATATTCATCATCCTTAGAGAAGCATATTTGTCAATCATAGTTCTTCAAATTGACTCTGCCTTGTCTACTATTCAGTAATACGTAGATAGAAGTAATTATTTTCTAAACCTCTTTACTACACAACTTCACTTCACGAAGCTGTGTCTTAGCTTTGTTCCATTTCAGCAGTACTCCAAAGGTCTACTGTGTTGTTATTTCACTAAAACTTTATGTTATTGCCCCTCTGCTACAAAAGGAACTGAATTATAAATCCTTCATATGCAGGAAGTGTAAATTCCAATTTTGAGATTATTCTGGAAATGTGATTAATAATACTATTTTTAAAAAATTATTAATCCTCCCTTTCTTATTACCCTCTCAAAGATGCTAATATTTAATAACAATTATCTATACAGTATCTCTGACATTTTGTAAGTACCTGTGATAAAAGCAGATATCATCATAGAAAGCCTAGGGCAGGGTTGTAGAAAAAAATCACTCGGGGAAAATTCTATAGGTGAAAAAAATGAAAATATTGCTGCAGTTTTTTTAGCACTAGAATTTTTATATTAAATAAGCCTTGTGTTCAGCAAAGGATTAATTGCAGAAATAAAGGCAAGCATGTCTACTATGAGTTCATTCCAGACATGAAAATGATTTTCATGTGTCTCCAAGCTTTGTTAATATTTCAGTGTGTGAAAAAAATTATGACTTTGTTTTCATTAATGAAGTAAATAAGATAAATTTATCAAGATTATTTTCTAATTATCACTTAATTGAAATCATAAACTCTGCCCAACCCGCAAAAATTTGCAACATCACCAATGGAATTACAAACCTCTCCCTGTCCCCAGAGAAAGCACTGTCATGACATTCAGAGAATCAGGTTCATGATTTTATCTAGTTTCAAGTAGTTTCTCTTAGACAACTTATTTTGTCCATTTTTTCTGATGTGGTTTTACATATATGTTAAAGTTTAAATTCTTTAATAATTTGTTCCAGGACTTAAAACTCAAATTAGGAATTACAGATAGCACTAAAGATAGGCCACAAGAAGCTGTCCATGATATCTGACAATTCATAACTTCATTCTACACTAGAGCTAAATGGATCACATAGGACAACCTGGAATAATGCGTTCAATAAGGAAACAGAGATGGGAAGTTATGAAAACATCCTGTTTATCTGTTGAGGTCACCATACTGATATATTTGCATGACTGGTTTCATGAAATGAAATCAATTATCTTACATAGTCCTGAGGGTGTGTGTGTGTGTGTGTTTAGTGTGTTTATTTATGTATACGTGTGTACATATGTGTGTATAGATAGATAAAGATAGATGATAGATAGATAGATAGATAGATAGATAGATAGATAGATAGATAATAGATAGATGAGAGAGATGATAGATAGTCTGGAATTTGATTTAACAAAATAATAAGATTGAACTGGGGTGCTAAATAAAGGTAGATAAATCTGTGACAAGAGTTATAGTTTATGAACTAAAACTCACATTACCAGAAGTAGAATTCTCCCCTATGAGTTGTTACTCAAGGAGGACCCTGTGCACCCACTCCAAACAATACAGGTTATTGCCATTATTGTTCATCAGAAATAGGTAGTATGACTACATTGCTGAAGATATAACATAATTTGATTGCAGGTCATTAAGAAAGCAAACAATTACTGATCTGTAAATAGCATCACAAGTTCTTCAAGAATCTCGATCTATGTTTTGAGCTACACTTCCAAACGTCCCAGGAAGGTGAGACCACAGGTGCAATAGTGGCATCACTGTGCTGGAGCTATTCAACACCTTTCACATTAGATTGGAGGCTCATACTACAAAAGACAGCATCACCAGCTATCTTTAGTATTAGAAACAGAGTGGGTTTGATTTACATGAAACTGGAGAGATGTTGAAAGAATCAGAGACTAGAATAGTAGCCCAAATTTGACACTTTGTAACTTCTCATCATATGACAGATTTAAGCTTCTTTTTTATTATTAAATTTGATCTCTATTGCCAACCATAAGTCCTATCCTTCCCTCTTCCCTGTTAATCAATTTCATACTTTTATGAATTTTTTGTTTGGATTTCCATGGATTTGAACAGGGCTCTTTGTGTGGCTTTAAGAGTAGAAACATCCACTGAAGTCTGGTGGGTACACTAGCATTTACACAACTTGACATACTAGCTTCCTCTCTCTCAGAGTCCATTAGTGACTTATAATTCATCATTAGGGTCCCAAAGGCACCTTTCCATTTTTGACTCATCTTTGACAGGGTTTGTTTTGTATAGATGCACTGCATTTAACCAAAACCACTGTGATTCTGTGATATAAATTCACTATGACTTTGCCAAGAATGTTGGCATTTCACTGCCATTGTCCACACCTGCTGGATCTGATTCCTTCTGCCCGTTCTTCTACAGTTTTATTTTAGAGACTCTGGTAAAAAGGAGTTGCCATGAACCTTCTTTAAAAAATCGATTGTTATTGACAAGAGTAATCCTGTTACATGTAGATAACACAAGAGACTAAAATTACTTAAAAATAGTTAGCAATAAAATTTTTAAGACAGTAATGGAGCACCATCCTAATTAGTCTTAGCAATAAAACCTCAGACTCAGATATTAGGGTGAGTGTTGAAGAGCAGAGAAGTAGAGCAGCCAACACTAGAGACTTCTTACCTCTATGAAATCTCAGACCAATGCGGGTGATCACGACTCTATGAATCCTCAGACTAAATGGGGGAAGATCCTGTCTTTATGCACCTTACATTCCTATCTCCATCTACCTAGTTCTGGGATTAAAGGGATTAAAGGCTTGAGCCTATCTTGTGCTGGGATCAAAGGTTTGAGCCTTTCAGGTGCTAGTCAAAGGCATGAACCTCTCAAGTGCTGGGATTAAAAGTGTAAACTATCACCACCTGGCTTGTGTGGGTATGGCCTGGCCTGTACCCCTATACTCATGAATCTGCCTATCAGAGGCTGGGCTGCTTCATGTCATAGAGACACTATGCAATATGGGGGTGTCAACTGTTAGTTTCTGCTAAAACACCCTCGTGGTAAGATATAATAACTATCCCTCAGCAAATGTCACTTCATTAAATGTTATATTAAATTCATGTTACTAAGTCATGTTTGTGTTCTCCATAAACCTTAAGTGATAATAAGATCAATTTTTGGTTGCAGTACAGTTTTATGTATTCTAATGTATTTTCCTCTTTTCATTACTTTTGCCATTTCTGGAATAGGAGTCAGCTGGCTTCTACTGTGTTTCTAACATTTGCAACATACCTAGAAAGTCATACCATCTCAGAATTTATAAATTGATGTCATCACTACTCTTGGCTTCAATTTTCATGAACCAAATAAATATAATGCAGCTATGACTAAGCACTTAGAAGGACTATCTTGTCCTTGAGTCTAGGTGTGTATTTTACTGCTAAGCAATTTTAAAAGCAATTTGATAGGGTACTCCAGATCAGAGGAGATATTAAAATTTCTAACTGTGTTAATGTGTATTTATTTACCAATTTTCTGATATATTTTTCTTCCATTTTCTCATTTTGATCCTACACACAGTGATCACTAGATTTAAAATAAATAAAAGATATCTTAATTCATGAAAATAAATGGTCATTTTTTTCTTTAAGTCAGTTAACAGTAGAATTAAGAAATGGACCATGAACTTTCCCTGTTAGGACTAAGAATCCTACAGGCTATTATGGCTTATCACATTGGAATGATCATTCCCATCTGATATTCTTCCATAGTTAAGCATAGTTAAGGATATTTTATAGTCCATCTCCCAATTGTTGTATGCACAGTGCCTCATCAGTATCCTCATATTGATGTGTGTAACTATTTGCAAATGAATAAATGCTTTCCATGCATGAGATTAGTGTATGATTAGCAAGTGTCTTCGAAGAAAGGAACTGATCTGAAAGCATAAAGTCTAACCAATTTGCAGAGCTTCCCTGATGAATTCAAGCCTGAATCAATTTGTACTCAGTCTTTTGAATGTGTTGTAATTTTGACTAAAAACTGAAGCAAGATTATTTCTGTAAATCTAATACCCCCTTTCTCAAGAGCTCTCTGATATAAAGTCTACTGTACCATGAAATAGATCTGTTGTACTTTTCCTTTCAACTCTGATGGCATGCCTAATAAACTCCTGCTTCATTATACAGGAAAAAGCATTCATTTCTGAGATGAAGCATTATAGGAAAATGGGCCTCCATATTGTCATTCCACCTGATAGACTATTAGGAAATCTGCAAGTGTATAATTACCAGGAGTAATCTTGTTATTACCAATTGTTCATGACCTGAAAATCAGTTCTAAATTGGTAACGGTGCAATCAAGGATAATTTCTCAAATTTAAGTGGCTCACAGCTTTAAGAAATCTATATAATTTATATATCTCCATCTTATCAAGTCTGATAAATATAATCATATTTGGAAAGTGATACCAGTTAACTTTAATTAGGAAACAGATTACTTTATTACATCTCTGCAGTATAAAGAATCTCTGTGGTTAGAACAGAATGAATCAGTAGTTATCAAACTCAGAATCATGGGCCTTAAAAATGACCTGCATCGGGTACCCTGCCCTCTCTTAAGGATGGAGGAAGAGGGAGGGGGGTTAGTGGGGGAGCAGGAGGGGAATGAGAGAAGGGGAGGAAGTGTAAATTTTTGAATGGAAAAATAAAAAAAAAATTTAAAAAAATGACCTGCATCCCAGTACAACAGTCAATGCTAACTTCTAGTGAATTCTTTGCAATTAAGATTATTAATTAATTATATCTTTTACCACCTTTGGAGTATACTTAACTCTCACTCTCTGATTAAACAAATACAGAGTATTAGAAGCTCTGAAATAAAATTAGACATTTGAACAAAACTAAAGACAGAAAATGTGATCATTTCATAAGCAATGGCAGTAATTTGTTTGCAATATCCTCAAGTGATCATTGTAGTCTTGTGCTATTGGATAGGACATTATAGAAAGGATTCAACAGAAGGATGAATTTTTAAAAATAAAAAAAATATGATATACTGTGTTTATTTTTCAAACCAATACTTTACAGAGTAATCATCAACTGCATAGTTTCATATAAGTGCCCGGCAATATCATAAAAGTAAATGTTATGAATATGACTTCACACATTCTTATTTAGAGTTATTATTTTTCCATATGAATTTTAAGTAGATTCCATGATTTAAGACTAGAAAAAGTTTAATCAGCACAAGCCAATCAACATCTTATAATTTGTAAGGTAAATATTTTTGCTGAACAGAAAACATCATAGTTGTAAGATTATTACCAATTCTCGGGTCTTTTAATGATTTTAGTTTTTATCTTATATTTTCTGTGTAAGCTTATCTTCCCACTTTTTATTACACGTGTGCTGGCTTTGCATGCCAAATTCCTGCTTAAGGGGAAACAGGTCTGGACAAGAGGTATTCCAAGGTTCCCGTCAGCCTGCTACTTCTAGAGTCTGAGCTTTGAAGGAAAGAGCTTTGACGTGGAATAGCATTCTCTTTCCCCACAGCCTATGCTTTACCTATCTCCCCCAAAAGCATTAATGAGCGCCCATCTTCACCAAAGAAGAGCTCCCATACAAGATGCTGTGGTTTGTGGTCTTTCATACTTATATTAATATAATTCATACTTATACTAATACATGATGGGTGTGTTATAATATTTTCATTCATGAAATAAAATGATAATATTATTATTATATGATTGTGTGTGTGTGTGTGTGTCTGTGTGTGTGTGTGTGTGTGTGTGTGTTTAAAACTCAGCTGGCTCTTCCTGTTGTTCTGCGACTTGAATCTAGGGTGTCACACATTATAAGCTTTTGTTCTACCCCTGAGATTATTTTGGAAATATTGGGACAAAAGTTCTGCTTTTATGTAGTTAATTTTCTAGGAGTGCGAAAATTTAATACAGGAAAGTGAAAAAAGTATGTCTGTATATATAGTCTAAAAAGTTATAAAAATCAGAATATTTCATGATGATGACGATGTTTGTGAAGTTATTGGATGACTTTCTCTAGGGACAATCATATTAAATCTTGCTAAGAAACAATTAATAGTGGAAAAGTCTTTCTGTAAATCATAAATTTCTAGTAAGAACTGTAGACAAATACCTGTTTTGTGAATTAAGCATCTTAAGAAGTATCTTGATGAAGGAAACTGCATGCACAGGAATGGAGCAGCTAAACTTATGGTTTAAATGGCAGCAAGGAGACTGAAATTTGTATAGTGTTTAAAATACTATCACAATGATGTGCATTTCCTAATTTTTTTATCTTTTAAAAATCATTCTGGATGTTGTGTGAACTATTATAAAATATGATAAAGGAAGGTTATTTAAAATAACCATTTCCTTCATTTGGGAGAGAAATCACTCCGACAGACAGGGCTATTAATAATGGAGATAGAAACAGATGTGTTTAGGGTATTTTTATAGGTAAAGTTGACAGGATTTGCTGATATAGCATATATGAGGAAGAAAGGATGAAGAATAACTAACGTTTTGAAACTGATTGCAGTCAACAAGGAAAAATGAAGGTACAGTACTTACAGAAATATTTTTCTAGCATTTGTGGACTTTCAAAGGCTTAGCTGATATCTATGTGATAATGCAAGTGATTTAAGGGGTGGATTGTAATTCTGCATCAGTGTATAGCAGAGAGTATAGTGTGATTGAGGTTTACATGAAACAACCAATGGTCTCAATAACCTTATTAGTCAACAATGAGTAGAAAATAACTATTTGAGTATAAGACTGAAGAAATTTAAAGTGAATACAGCAAATGCAAAGACTGAAAAACAAAGAAATTTCAAGATTTAGAAAAAAGTACAGAAGATAAAGGTTATGAAGAAACCAAAGAGGTCAAATAAAGAGGTCACAGGGAACTTGAGTTTCTCACTTTTTTGTTTATTTTCTGATAACTGGATCATTTCTACACCGTAACTGCCATGATGATAAACCTACGATCATGGAAAATGGCGTGTACCATGCAAGTAATTGGAGACATGTAGTGAAGCAAATGTGACCTGAAAACTGAAATTAAATACATGTGCATCGATACAGAATATAAATGAGATCGGAAAGTATAAAGAAATTTTGACCTCATCTAAAAATTAAAGTCCACATGTGTTTTAATATATGCATGATATACAGTATTTAGTAATAGGATGGAGGCTCACTAACTGCAGGTTCAGTAATTTAAATCAAGCTCTACCCTGCTGGAGAATATGAAAATGGAAAGGAAGATAGATCTGTAACCTCAAGAAGTAGATAGCAAATATCTGTACATTCCTCACATCATTGCTCTGAACCTTAGATATTTACATAATAATGAGATACACAGGCCTCAATTATTATATTTGCTTATCCAAATATCCAGAAATGAAGTGAATGGATGAATATTATAGGACTGAATAGATTCAAACCAGTTATGTTTAATAATTTATTTGTCAAATAAGGGAGACTTTACAGCTCACTGATTCAAATTGAAATTTCATCTAAATTCCATCTACCTTTTGTCAGAGAAAGCCCTAAAATCATGTAGATGTACAAGGTAAATGCTGTTTATTGCCACCAAATCATGTGGAATATAATCTGAAATAGAAAAGAGTCAATCACACATCTTGTTCCTGACCACCTTCACAGTGTTCCTTACATCACCTGGAATTTCAGTGTTTTGCTAATGATTTGTACTGAACTGTACTGAAAATAAGCACCTGCCTTGCAGATACAATATCTTTGCTATATGTGAGCATGAACATATCATGAACTTCACAGTCTTTCAACAAATATTTTCTAGACTTAGAAATATATGTCAGAATAGGCTCCCTAAATGTCAAGGGTACATATTTTGTGATTTTTTTCTTTTCACACACCTTCGTTTTTTAGTTTTTTAAAAAGTAAGAATGACTGCTATGAAGACATAAATACTATAGGAGGTCACTGCGACTTATTGTGTCATAAGGAACTAGTTCAGAGGCTGCCTGGAATGATTTCTATCAGACATTAAAGTCACAAAGAAGTTGTTCTTGCAGATACTTCTGTGCGATTTTTCTATTCTCTTCATCCTTTAAAAATTTGAATCAATAAGTTTTAATTATACAAATGCATGGGATAAAATGGGAAGATATTATGAATATGCTTCTTATATACTGATATATACTGATCAAATCTGTATAATTAGCCTATCATTTATCTCCAATTGTTGATCATTAAACTACAAATCAAACTGAAAGCTACACTGTTCTAGGTATTTGGAAAATTTTAATATGCAAGTTAGCAGAGTCAGGAAAAGGGGGCAAATTCATTGGTAGAATTTGTCCAAGATAGCAAGAAACCTGGCACTAGAGAAATTCTTAGGAATCCACAAGGATGATCCCAGGTAAGACCCTAAGTAATAGTGGAGAGGATGGTCAAACTGGCCTTGTCCTGTAGTCAGGTTGATGACTATCTTAAATGTTACTGAAGAATCTTCATTCAGCAACTGATGGAGACAGGGGCAAAGAGCCACAGTGGAGCACTGGACTGAGCTCCCAAAGTCCAGTTGAACAGTGGAAGGAGTGAGAATATGAGCAAAGAGGTTAGTACCATGATGGGGACACCCACTGAAACAGTCTACCTGAGCTAATGGGAGCTCACCAATTCTGGCCAGACACAGAAGGAATCAGCATAGGACCAAGCTGAACCCTCTGAATGAGGGTGACAGTCATATTGTAGATCCTGGTGCTTGTACTCATTTTTTTGGAGCCCATTCTCTTTAGATGGATACCTTGCTCAGTTTCAATATAGTGGGGAGGGCTTTAGTCCTTCCACTGGAGCAATGTGCCTTACTCTCGTGGTGGAATGGATGGGGCTGTGGTGGAGGGAAAGGTGGAGGAAATGGGAGGAAGGAAGAGGGTGGGAATTGGGATGGGTTTGTGAAATGAAAAAAAAATATAATTTGTTTTCTTTTCTAAAAAATTAAAATAAAGTCAAGGTCTACATAAATTACAAAAATCAATGTGCCAAACTTGCAAACCATAGTTTTGAAGTGTTTCTCTCCCCTGTAGGCATCTTTCGAAACCATTGCTATGTCTGAGAGAATATGGATACTATCCTCAGTAGTAAATCAGCTTTGGAAATAGAAAGGTTGTTGAGGACATACAAAGGCTGACTTTGTCATGAATTTTGTGAGACTCGTCTTTTGGGACTGTAAGCCGATAGTGGTGTAAGATTGGGACAATTAAGAAGAAGGGAACCAGGGAGCTCAGAGACACTTTGGGACTCTTCCCTGGGAGAAAGGTGATCCACATTCTAAGATTTCACCAGAAAGTCAGAAAAAAAAATCATCTCCAGAAATTAATGGTGCATTTCAGTATTTTCTGAGATTTGGGACCACAAGGACTTTTAAGATTAAGATCAAGTGCCTTAATTACCCTTCAAAGGCCTTAAGATTTTGTTTATCTCTTCCAAACTTTAGACTAGTTTCTTCATGTCTCTAGTCCCCGGTTTTAGTCAAATGGATTAAAGACAAAACCCTATGTCATTTCTTCCAAAATTTTCAAAGATTGGTCTTTTGTCTGTTTGATATGTACATATTTACAAATGGTCTGTTTAGTTTTATAAAGCCAAACAATCTTTCTCAAAATCACTGATGACAACTTATGCTGGAGACGTTGTGTGGTAAAGGGAACACTCATGCATTGCTGGTGGGAATGCAAGCTTGTACAGCCCCTATGGATGTCAGTGTAGCGATTTCTCAGAAAATTAGGAAACAACCTTCCTCAAGACCCAGTAATACAACTTTTGGGTATATACCCAAAGGATGCTCAATTGTGTCACAAGGACATGTGCTCAAGTATATTCATAACAGCATTTTTCAGCATAGCCAGAACCCGGAAACAACCTAGATGACCCTCGACCGAATAATGGATAAGGAAAATGTGGTACACTTACACAATGGAGTATTACACCGCTGAAAAAAATAACGACAACTTGAATTTTGCAGGTAAATGGATGGAGCTAGAAAACATCCTTTTGAATGAGGTAACTCAGACACAGAAAGACAATTATCACATGTACTCACTCATAAGTGGTTTTTAAACATAAAGCAAAGAAAACCAGCCCTCTAATAACAATCCCAGAGAACCTAGACAACAATGAGGACCCTAAGAGAGACATACATAGATCCAATCTACTTGGGAAGTAGAAAAAGACAAGATCTCCTGAGAAAATGGAACCATGGGGACCTAGGGAGAGGGTCGAAGGGGAAGGTAGAGGCAGGGAGGGGAGCAGAGAAAAAATGTAGAGCTCAATAAAAAAAAAATCAATAAAGAAAATCACTAATTAAAAAAATCATTCTTTAGGAGAGCTAGTACCCTAGTACCTTTTCCTGTTGAGGGATGGGAGACTTGATCGCATATGTTTCTGGATGTACCTTTACTATATCTTCTCCTTTAAAGACTAATAAAGGTTAGTTTTCTTTTTGGGAAGGTCAGAGGGCAGGTACATATTTCCAATTAATTCACTGTCCCTTCCTCTGCTTCTTCCAGCTCTGAGAGTGAAATCATAGCTCTGTACCCACTGATATTAACCTGAGTGATTTACTCATTTTCAGCTTACCTTTTCTGACTTAGTGCTTCTGCTTTGACAACAGGCTTACCAATTTACCCCAAATCACAGCACCTTAAGTATTTTTGCAAATTCTATTATATATTGAAGCATGGCCTTGCTATTTATACTGTGAAAGCAAAAAAGAGGGGCTCTGTGAATATTTACTAGTTAGTAGAGTGTAACACACTAATTTTAGTCACTATTTCCCAAAAGAACTCATGGGTGGAATTTGGGGTTCTGAATCTATTATTCGCACACTGTATGGTCAACTTCTAAATAGGGTTAAGTAGAAAAATGTTTCCAATACCACCAAAAAGTCTTTTACTTGAGCTAGGGAGATGGTTGATTGGTTAAGATCCATGGGTCCTAATCAAGAGTACCAGAGTTATAGTTCTATCACCCACATGACAGCTTTCAACGTTCTATAACTAGTGCCAACAGCATCTTCTGGCTTCCATAGGCATGCACATGGTGCACAGAAATACATGCAGGCAAAACAACCATATGCATGAAATATATATAAAGGAAAATGTTTCTGTTTGGGGTTTTTGTATATAAAACAATTTACTCTAATGGAAATTTTGATGATTACCAGTATTGAAATTCAGCTTGCATTGTGTGCAAGGACTTTGTACATAATATAATTACATATTTTTAAGATGATATTATAGACACATTACTTTCTGGTTTTAGTGTTCAAAAGCTAGTGATTTGTGCAGAATAAATAGTGTTCTGTTTGCTAATAAATACAAGATAACCCATTGCTTCTGAGTCTTTCTCTGCAATCCTGCTAGAAAGAAGAGCATAGATAACATCGATCCTGTCAGCAAGAAGTCCTAGAAAAAAACTCTGTCTGCAAAGATAGATTGAGTGGTTTGAACTACAGTGATGTGGAATCAGGTCTTGGATTGATGTAGGCTCATAGGCTTCATACTTTTTCTTGGGCTGCCTATATTCCTCTAATAATCTATTCCTTCTCTACTTCTGTGTCTAGTCTCACAACTAATAGATAAAATCCTTTTTGACATTTATTAGTTTAGCAGACCCCTAGCTTGCCTCAGCCCAAAAGCTAAGAATATCATCAGATCACCTGAGGCCTACAGCAAAGCTTTTCTCATCTTACTTTAATTATCTCCCTGATGTACCAATGAGTGCATTTTAAACTTGTGTGGATTGATGACCTTCTTTGTTCTGTAATAATATATGACAATTGGGGTAACCTGAATCTGTGTTCCCAGGTCATGGTCACATAGTTTGGTGACAGAATAAACACTTATTTCCTTTAAGGAGAAAGCTGTACATTTGGACTGACAGTCCAAAGAAAGCAGTGATGGAAAGTAAAGGTGAGACACGCTTCAATTCACTTTAGAAAACCATTACTTCTTATTCTAGTTCCAACCTGAATCTAGAATCTTGTGTGCTCCTAACATCTGTTTTCAAGTACTCTCCAAGACAAGTAAGCAAGTCTAACACATGGAGTAGCAGAGGCAGAGTGATGGACCTTCATTGTCTACAACAGAATCTCCAGTAACAGTTCATCTTGGATTCCTACGTAACTGTGGTAATATAGGACAGGGTCTCCATGTGCTCTCTGTCAGTACATATTGTAACAGGTAGATAATGACATTGCAATGAAGGCAAAGCTGGTTATGAAGTAAAGAAGAATATTTGATAATGAATCAATCTTCTACCTGGACATAAACAAAAGAGACAACTGGAGTGACTTTATACCATGAATGATATCAATAAAAATAAGTATAAGTAGAAATAAATCCAATTCAAATTGCTTATGTTTGAATGATAATGCAGACTTACCATATGAGACATGGGGCGAATCATGATTGATCCATCTATGCCCCATTTCTCTATAGAGGAAAGGCAGAGGATGCAGCATTATAATATTAAGAAAATGCAGGTAAGGAGATGTGTAATTGACAATACAGTGGGATGCGGATATACACAATCCCCATCCAAAAACATTCAATTTCAGAAACTTCGACTTTTCCTGTGAAAATACCTTACAGCTAAAGATGTGAGGAGGCACACAGAAAGATACTATTTTTTTTTTCAGTTAAAACAAAGCAAAAAGAAAAACAAATTTTATGGTTTGCCTAAACAACAGTTAGGTAATACAATATATTTTTAACAATGATTATAGATTGATAGGATATAACAAGGTTCATCAACTTTTCACTTTTCCTCAAAGGAGATAATTTTTCTTATATTATTTGTTGCCCTGGAGTCATATCAATATTTTGGTTATTGCATGGCCATTTTGTCCCAAACCACTATTTATTAAAGAAATGTGTATTATTGAAGTAGCTATTAATTACAAATTAACACCCAATCCTCCTGAAAAGGGCTTGTTAGAATTAGATATAAAATGGTTTGTGTAATTCAAATGTTTGGTAAATGTTGTAAGAGTCTAATGGGAGTCAACATGCTAAAACTCTCTTTGGTTTTGGTTGTACATCTGATCACGGTGAATGTCAGTTCAGTTAATGCTAGTCAAATAATTCTTTCTTTCTTTCTATTTATTTATTTAAAAAAGAAAACAACCTTTTTCCATTTTACATACCAATCCTACTTCCCATTCCCTCCAATCCTCCCCTTCCCTCCATCTGACCTCTTCACCCCACCCCACCCCCATCTACTCCTCAGACTGGGTAAGGCACACTGCTTTGTGGAAGGTCTAAGGCCCTCCCTTCTATATCCATACTAAGCAAGGTATCCATCCAATGAGAATAGCTTCCAAAAAACCAAGTACAAGCAGTAGGGATAAGTCCTGGTACCTCTGCCAGTGGTCCCATAGCCTGCCCCTGCCATACAACTCTCACCCCTATTCAGAGGGACTAGTTTGGACCTATGCTGTTTTCTTCTCTGTCTGGCTGGAGTTGGTGAGCGCCCATTAGCTCAGGTAAACTGTTTCAGTGGGTGTGCCCATCATGGCCTTGACCTCTTTGCTAATATTCTCACTCCTCCCTCTCTTTCACAAGACTTTGGGAGTTCAGTCCAGTGCTCTGAAGCAGGTCTCCGCATCTGTTTCCATCAATTGCTGGATGAAGGTTCTATGGTGATATTTAAGATATTCATCAGTCTGACTACAGGGCAAGGCCAGTTCAGTCAATCTTTCCTCTATTGCTTAGGGTTTTAGCTGGGGTCATCCTTGTGGATAAAGAAGCTGAGAAAGAAGATCTATATATGATTTTCTTTGGGTTTGCCTTGCTATTTGGCTTCTCTGGGCTTGTGAGCTATAAGCTTAGTGTCCTTTGTTTTATGGCTAGGGTCCACTAATGAGTGAATACATACCATAATCGTCTTTTTGGGTTTGGGTTACCTCACTCAGGATAGAGTTTTCTATTTCCATCCATTTGCATGCAAAATTCAAGATGTCATTGTTTTTTACTGCTGCGTAGTACTCTAATGTATATATATTCCACACTTTCTTGATCCATTCTTCCATTGAGGGGCACCTCGGTTGTTTCCCGGTTCTGGCTATTACAAATAATGCTGCTATGAACATAGTTGAACAAATGCTTTTGTAGTATGATTGGGCATCTCTTGGGTATATTCCCAAGAGTGGTATTGCTGGATCCTGAGGTAGGTTGATTCCCAATTTCCTGAGAAACCACCACACTGATTTCCAAAGTGGTTGCACAAGTTTGCATTCCCACCAGCAATGGATGAGTGTTCC